>APFE031530772.1:0-10207 GCA_000404065.3 Pinus taeda
ATATTCAACAGAGATTATCCTGATCATGTACTATTGCGGAAAACATACACAATACATAAGCTCCTCTACGTTGATCAGCAATATAGCAGCATCAATAACAATAAAACATCAAGAGCATTCACACATTAACACAGTATGTATCCCGGGGAAAGCATCTCGCTAAAAACCCCAACTATCTGTATATTAAGGATTGAGTCATGTAACATTACAAAGTACAATGCTTATCACAAGCAATCCAGTACCAGCTCCACCTGTTACACACAATACAGCTCAGATCTGAATCAATCACTGGCTCAAATCTCTTATGCTGCTTGCCTGCCTCCGCTGCTCAATCCTGCAAGAAGAACTGATGATAATTCCAAGGCAGCCACGTCTTTCCTTGGCTAAATCACGTGAGCACAAGCTACAATGTGGGCAAACTCATTGGCATACTCAATCCCCTGATTTGTGCAAGATCTGGTGCACAACTATAGTCACAACTGATAGCAATCTGATTCTCTAACACCTGTCTCTGCTGAACTGAACATGCACTGACATGCAACTGAGTTAACTGATGTATTCATTAGTTGTATTATGAGTTAATAACTTGTGAATTAATTAATAACTAATTCACCCAACTCATCTCTAGTCTATTCGCCAGTTAGACTAAATACAACCAGTTTAACAAAGCTAAACTGAACACAACTCCATCAACTGCACATCCAGTCCACTAAACTCAACTCACTTGAGTTCTAACTGAAGTCCTGCATGCAAATATTAGTCATCCCATAGGTAACCACGTATTTCCTTCTGGGAACTGCATGTACCACATCCGTAGCTCATCCTGAAGTGCTCCAAGAGAATAAGACAAAGTTTATAGTCTAAATATTATTATGAGCTAATAATATTTGACTGTTCTATATTTAGACTGAGCAGTCACTCCGCTGTGGTCTAAAATAGAAGTCCATCTATTTTTTCCAACTTGATCAATCATCCATAAACAGCAACCTGCAATCCATAGACATGATCCATATGTCTAAAAATAGACATAGTCTAAAAATAGACTTGCGCCAAAATTAGCCTGTGGGCCCACTTAGTGAAGGCGACTCCTTTCCACTAAGCTCCATCATCTTGTTGCATTCTCAACAAGCATTTCTTGTTGCACACTTTTCAACACCCTCAACAAGATTATAGTCCTCCAAATCCATTGGAAGCCACCAACATTGTAGATTAGATTCCCCCTTTTTGTAGGTCATGCAATTCCATGAAGAGGTCACATGCCCATATATGTAAAGAGAATTATGAAAGGTAGCATGTTGGGATATGAACCTGTAGGAACAAGTGGTCAAATCAATATGTTTCCCATGGAAGGTCAAATATACACTATTGAAAGAAATCAAGAGATTGACCATAGGCCTAATAATGTTGGGGTTGACAATATGATTGCAAATTTTGGCAAAGTCACTAAGATTTTTGGGAAAAAGCCTACATCTGGACAAATTATTGCTATGGAGAAACACAAAGGGATGACTTCTCAGGAAAGGAGTATTCAAAACAAGAATAATCACATAATTTTTTCTCTTCCTACTTCAAAACTAAATTTTGATTTGGGAAATTCGGTGAATAATGCAAAGGTTTCAATCCCAGTGACAAATTTTAAAGATACCATCTCAAAGGGCCAAGTTACTTAGTTCCATTGAAATTACTCAAAGGGAAGAAAATCCAAATGATGAACTAGAAGATGAAGAAATTGTATTGAAAAGTATGAATTGTTATGTGGGGAATGAAGATCATCAACCATTTTTTGTTTCTTTGATAGTGAATGATCATTTTTTACACAATTGCATGCTAGATTTAGGGGCTTCATTAAATGTAATGATTAAGAAAGTTATGGAGCAATTAAACTTACAGATATCTTGGTCCTATCACAACATATGTTCAACGAATTCAAAAAGAATTGAAGTGTTTGGGATAATTAAAGATTTACAGGTTTTCCTAGCTGCATACCCAGACAAAATAATGACTATGGATATCCTCAAACCCTAGCCCTTTAAATCCCCCTGGCCCTTCCTAGAGAGCCTTACACCTTGTTTCTAAAGCAAGAAAGCCATACATTTGAGCTCCTCTTGTGAATAGGCCATTGGAATCACCTTTTATTCCTCATTGATATACTCATTATTGTGATTCCCATTATATTGGGTCTCCTCCCATCAGTGAAAGTCTGTAAAGAGTAGGGAGCCTTAGTTGAGGTGACAGTGGGCTATCTCTCCATTGGTTCCCTTGACCTAGTAGTTTCCCTATAAGATCCCCTCCTAGGAAACCTGCTAGTTTAAGCGGTAACATTTTTGGCACCGTTCCTGGGGACACGAGACGTGCGTCTTGTTCTCCATACGACAATATTGATATATCATTCGACTCCTTTAGAAGAACGAAGCCCTAGTTCTTTATTGATCTCTAAGGTCAGTGCTTGTAGGGTGAAGCAAGCATTTGTCAAGGCAATTTCATTCACCTTGGTGACTCCCATGTCATTAAGGACCCAACAACATGTTGACCACATATATTTCCGCCATAGATATGACAAGAATCTTGAGATATCCCTCATTGAAATCCATGAAGAATATGCCAACATTTGATGGGGATCCACATTCCGCAGCCAATTACGTGGTAAGGTTCATGAGGTATCTTTCAAAGCAAAATATAACTCAACCTTGTGACCAAATGGAATTGTTTGTCCTATGTATTGCCCCCAATACCGATTGGCTTGAGTCATGTAAACCTAAAAGAATTCCTTATCTTCCAATGTTGACTACGCACTTTTTGTTGCATGAAGGGCTGAGTTTCTAATCTCATGAAGACATAATCCAAATGTTGGATGTGGCCCTTAGAGAGGAGGAAGTTATTGAATACGGTTTTATGCTTGAGGAAGACTGTTCTGATCCTTCTCCAAACCATCAAGGTCATGTGATTGATGCATACCTTAAGGATTGTGCCGAAAGAGAGACTCATGAATTGCACTGCATGTCCTTTCAGAATAATGAAGAAGATCTCGACCTCGATAGCCTTTAGGTATTGCAAGAACGGATGATTAAATATGAAGAGTCTTGCAAGCAACTGATGGCTACATATAACTCCAAAGATATTTTGTCCCACTATTGTGAGCAATTGGAAGGGCTTCGTAAAATGAAGTATGAATATAAAAAGAGTCCTAGAGATGACCTTTTTGAAGCATTCTATCAAAATCATGTAATAAATACCTTGGATAGCATTCTTCGAGAACATATAAGGAGGAAAAGTCTTCCCTCTAAAGAAGAGAATGAATGGCACCCTAACCAACATCAAATATGTAGTGAAGAATGGGATGATTATGAGGAAGATCATGATAGTCAAATAAATGAAGAATCTATGAGTGACTTTTGGTCTTTTGATTAGGGAATTGGGTATGATCATAAAAATGAAGACCCCATAGTTTCTCAAATCCATAAGAATGAGCTCAGGAAAGAACAAAATGCTCCGTTCCTTCTAAATAACAATGTCGGCCATTATGAAGCCCTTCCTAGTGATTGGAAGGGTCTCTTCTTTATGTTCCAAGATGATTTAATGAAAGAAGAGCCTTCCAAAATTGTGGGTAATTTTGATGACTCTAATGTGAAAGAAATTGAGGACAAAGCTTCCTTTAGCCATGCCACTGATACAAGTTTTTTCTTCATGTTTGAGCCTTCCTACCCTTGTTATGTTCGTGCCTTGGAAATGGATGTTTGTGATGAAGTTTGTTCCCCTAGTTTTGATGAAGAGTTGGTTTCCCCTACGAAAAACCAGGAATGATGGTTTTTCTTCTAATATGATGATAAGTCCACTCCTTGTTTTCCCAATGACCAAAATAATATCATCCTAAATGTGTTTTAGACATTCACTCCTTCTTACCTGGAGAGTGATAGGCCCGAGATAACTCTCAATCAAATATTCATATACTTGATCATTGGCATTTCTATCTGTGAAAAATCGGATACCCAATTCCTATTACAACAAACTGATTATGTTTCACCTACTTGTTAAATTAATTGAACAAGTTACTTACAGTTTTCTACGACAAATAATGAAATACATACACTGCAGCCTACACTAAATAAAACTGCATAAATTAAATACAACACAAGAGAGAAATAAACATCACACACATCTACACAGTTATTTTTGGACAAATGTCTCTGGAAAAACCCAATGTGGGAAAGCTGGTGCAACAACAAAGGGTTTGTATTATTATGTAGTAGTAATTCTGAGTACAATTTGTTGGATGCCCAATTGGCTATTTGATAGAGAGAGAAACTGGACAAAACGAAATAGTGAGATGATCTCACACTGTCATTGGAAGATCTGGCTCTGATATGCTGGAAGTGAGCCTCTGCATCCCTTCTGCGTCAACATCTTCGCAAAATTGCATTAACCCCACGCAGTCTCTGTGTCACCTCTGCTGGGGACTGCGCTGCTATTCCTTTTGACCCTCTGTTGGTTGGAAATTTCAACTCTTAGCCTCCCGGTCTCACACCTCCGCACCTGGCTTCTGAAACTCAGTTTCCTCAGCAAGATTCGATCACCTTCAATCTCTACGCTGCCTAGCGTTAGCCTTTCTGGACAACGTTTTACCCTCTTCGCCTTGTACTCTTTGACCCAGGAAAACTCCCCACCGGATACTATCCGTGCCCCTCACTGCAAAAGATCACTTCAAATTCTACTCCGGGCAACTGTTGTACTTTAGAAAATTCGATCTTCTAATCTCAACTCGATGTCTTCTGAATGCCCGTCAAGCCTCCTCTAATAATCTTTCTGTTGAGAACCAATGACCGAGATTAGATCCTAATCAATGGCTCAAATCATTTTGGCTTGATCCTCGTCTTCTTCTAGAAGTTTCACCCAGAGTTAGATTAATACCTTTTAATTATTTTAATTTTCTAAGTTTAGACTTAGGCACCCATTAAAAATAATTAATTATTTTAGTTAAACTAATTTTGGGTGGAATTTCCCAAAACGATTTCTAGGTATTATGGAATACATGTGTCCAAGCCTCGCCTCAAATTTTGAGGCTCATATCACATCCGATGTTACCAGAAATCAACACTCCCTCTTAACGAAGAATGTGCTCTAGTAATGCAACCTACTGAAGCATCATCGTGCTTTGTAACATCTTCCTCTACATTGTTGATGTTTGAAATCTCTGCCCACCAACGACTGCGCAAATGCTGCATCTATACTGCTACTGACACTGTCGCTGCCAACCCTGCATTTGTACAACAACTCGCTCTAAAATTCTGCATTCGTACTGCTGTTGGCACTACCAATTGCCAACACTCCATCTGCACTGCAACCTTCTCCAACTACTGATGCTACTGCATCAACAACAAAAAATCATCCCAAATTACTTAATTGGTGTTCAACATGATGCATCTTGTTGTTGGAGTTCTGACTGCTGCTAGTCTCTGCGCTGATCCTTTGAAGCCTCTGCGTTGTTGTTGACTCTGGTCTGTGCCAACTGCACTCCTGCCAACTCTAGCTTTGTGCTGCTCAGTCTCTGGAGCTCCTAGCCACTTCAATTGTCACTCCGACACTTTTTTGCACCAACGCACCCGATCCATCCTGCTACTTCTAATATGGCCTCCCGTAGTAAGGTATTGATCCAAGAGGTGGACTCCTCAAGGATCCTGCCCAACTGCAGTTCTTTCGAACTACAGTTCTATATCACCCCACCTCTAGGCGATCATGGCAAACTTCTCCTACTCGATTTGTATGGATGCAGCCTTTGGATCATGCTTCTTGTCCTTGTACTTATTCTTTAGAGGACGTTATGTAGCGTAATGATGAAGTTCGCCACATCGGAAGCACTTGATCTTCGAAATATCTTTCTTCTTATTTTGCTACTCTTGCTGCTGCTTAGATGTGAGGGTTGGATTCTCATCCTCCTCCTTGGGCTTTTTATGACCGTTGCTGCTGCTACTGTCAAGTTTGCACTTGACTAAGTCACTCCTCATCTCTTCCTGCTGAAGAGTGGCCCACATCCCTTCCCAATCTGGCAATCTCTCTTTGCCCAGGATGCTTTGGACAAACACTTGCCATTCTTCTGAGACTGAATTTAGAGCCAGCCTCACCATCTCGGTAGTTTGAGGTGTTGACCCGACAACTGCCAACTCGTCACAGGTCCGTTGAAGCTTTGCAAGGAACAGATCAATGCGTTCCCCCTTCTGCATCTACGTGGATCTCATCTTCTGCTCCAAGTATATCTTCTGTTGCTTGGAAGATCCTTGATATAGTGTGGAAAAGGCATCACACATCTCCTTGGCAGTGCCTTTGCCTGAGATGTGACAAACTACATGATCCTTCACTCCGTCGAGGATCATTCGCTTGGCCTTTGCCATCTCTCCCTTGTAATTTTTGAGCAGATTTGGATTTGTGGGCTCGACTACCACACTGTTGACACAGATCTTGAGAAAATGTTCATCCAAAAGGCATGATATCCTCGCCTTCCAAATCACATAGTTGGATGCACAATCCAACCAATCCTGTTCTCGCAATCCACTGGCTGCTGTCTCTGCCAATCGAAAAAGTCGAATGACCTCCTCTCTCCTCTGCACCGCTGTTGAGCTAGCCTATGCAATCCCTGTTGGAGTCAATAGATCTGCTTCCCCTTGCTGCTGCTCAACACATGAGAATTTGAATTCTCTCTGGCTAGGAATTCTTTGGGGAAGAAATTCCCTCAAGTGTCTCTCTCTCTCCCACTTATGCTATTCTGCCAGCAACTGCTGCAAAATATCTGCCCAGCTGAAGATTTGCTCTGCAAGGAAAAATACGCTGCTTCCTTCTGCCTTTGGTAAGCTTTGATCTAGAGATCGAATTTCTTTGTCGACTCACACAGAGAAATCGTTTTCTCCTCAAAATTTTGACCTCCTTGGGCTTTGAACTGCGCTACTCTAGGGGTTTCAAATTGCTGCCTCTGCAGTAATTTCGAACTCCTCTTCCTTTTTGCTTCTGAGCTCTTCTGCTCATGATCTGTGCTCTGATACCATGTGAAAAATCGAATACCCAATTCCTACTGCAACAAACTGATTATATTTCACCTACTTGTTAAATTAATTGAACAAGTTACTTGCAGTTTTCTACAACAAACACTGAAATACATACATTGCAGCCTACACCAAATAAAATTATGGAAACTAAATACAACACATGAGAGAAATAAACATCACACACATCTACACAATTATTTTTGGACAAATGTCCCCGGCAAAACCCAATGTGGGAAAACCGATGCAACAACTGAGGGTTTGTATTATTATGCAGCAGTAATTCAGTGTACAAATCGTTGGATTCCCAACTGGCTATCCGATACAGAGAGAAATTGGACAAAACGAAATAATGAGATGATCTCACCTTGTCACTGGAAGATTTGGCTCTAATCTGTCAGAAATGAGCGTTGCATCCCTTCTGCGTTAGCTTTTGCGCAGAACTGCGTTAACCCCACACAGTTCTGCATCACCTCTATTCGGGAATGCGCTACTATTCCATCTGACCCTCTGCTAGCTAGAAACTTCATCTCTCAACCTCCCGGTCTCACACCTCAACCTCCCGGTCTCAGTTTCCTCAGCAGGAATTTGATCTCCCTTCAGGCTCTATGTTGCCATTATGTCAGCCTTTCTGGATGTCATTCTACCCTCTCTGCCTTGTACTCTCCGGCCCAAGAAAACCCCCCACCGGATACTATCTCTACCCCTCACTGCAAAAGATCACTTCGAATTTCTCTTCTGTTCACTGTTGTGCTTCGAAAAATTCAATCTTCTAATCTCAACTCGATGTGTCTTCCAAATGCCCCTCAAGCCTACTCTTATAATCTCTCTGTTGAGAGCCAACAACCCAGATTAGATCCTAATCAATGGGTCAGATCATTTTGGCTTGATCCTCATCTTCTTTTAAAAGTTTCACGCACAGTTAGATTAATACCCTTTAATTATTTTAAATTTCCTAAGTTTAGACTTAAACACCCATTAAAAATAATTAATTTTTTTAATAAAACTGATTCCGGGTGAAATTTCCCAAAACGATTTCTGGGTATTATAGAATGCATGTGTCCAAGCCTCCTTGTAGATTTTGAGGCTTAGAGCACATCCGATGCTACCAGAATTCAACTCTATTTTCTGGTTAGAGGATCAAATTCAAATTCCCTCCTTCTAGGGTTCCTTTCTATATCATATGGGTCTCCTATTTTTCCACCTCTTGCCCCCGTAACCCCTCATGTCATTATTCTCATTTGTATTGTTGGGTTTGTTACTCCTGCTGCCTACACCAACCTACAAGTCAGTGAGAAAAGCCTTCAACCCCACAAGTTGTGGTTGGTGGCAGGGAACTAAGGGAAGGGGTTGTCACACTAAATCCCTACTCTCTCCTTTTAAGCTATCTCCTAGGTTAGCTATGGGCAGTTGTCCCTAATATGGAAAACTAAATTAAAAGAAATGTGAGGTTCTAGGAGAGATGTTAAAGTGAAAGTGGATTACTTTTAAGAATTATGAGCAAAATATGATATGAGCAATAAAATAATTAACATGATAAAACCATAAAACTAGTGCTTTAAGATGAATGGCTTAACATGAATGAACGATACATTTGCTCAAAACAATAGCAAAATGCTTACAACAATGAAATGGAAACAAAGATGTTAGCACGATAATCAATACAAGATAGAAAATTCTTTTCAAAATATAATCAATGCCTAAATCAAAGCATATAGAGATATCTTGCAAAAGGAAAATGAAACAATATTTGCCAACATAAAATGGAAACAAAGATGTTAGCATGATAATCAATACAAGATAGAAAATGCTTTTCAAAATAAAATAATGCCTAAAGCAAAGCATATAGAGATAACTTGCAAAAGGAAAATGAAACAATGTTTGCCAACATAAAATATTCAACAATGACAAGTAAAATGGACAATTGCAAGTAAAACCATAATATGTATTAGCATGAGATGCACTTATACTAGATGTGGATGTAATTAATCTTGGTTATTTTAATTTAAAATAACTAATCTAAGTGAGAAGTCCCCTCTTGAGCGTTTACTTAAGGGTAAAAATTGGAGTGACTGTAAGAAAGAGGGGGCGATGGCACATGTGCCATTACCCGTCCCCTGAGTCTTATGAGCTAGTGTGTGACTTTGTTGCTACAAGGGGACAAGCCACCTTCCTAACTGCAGGGTCACAACGCTTTTACCTTACTTCGTACCAGATGGAAGAACTTTCCAAGAAAGTCTTTTCCCCTATACTTTCTATCAACCTAGTTTATGCTTGGAGGTTAATTTTAGTTAGGCTTGGAAGCCTTCCTATATTAAAATGCCCAGATGAAAGTGCAAATTGTGTTAATTCCTCAATTAAAATATACTTACATGCAAATACTTCATAAATGGAAAATGAGACAGCTTGTAAAAATTTGAGAATTTAGCATGTAAATGGACTCATGTGCTTGCATGGAAAATAAACAAATGAAGTAGATTGTTTTAAAGTTATGGTTGTTCCAATAAAATTGTTTCAAAAGTTACCAATGTGCATAATAAAAAAGGTGAAGCATATACTTGAAGGAATAATCAAAACTTGCCACAATGTTGAATGCTTGCACATAAGATAAAATTTATTCAAAACTTACAAGTTGAAGAATAATCAAAACTTGCCACAATGTTGAATGCTTGCACATAAGATAAAATTGATTCAAAACTTACAAGTTGAAGCTTACATGTGTGAGAGATTTAAAATTAGAAAAAATTGCATGTGGATTGGAATGAGTTAATTCTTAAGCATGAAATTAAGTGTTTAGAAGTTAAGAAAACTAGAAGTAAAAATTATTCAAACCATAAGAATTCCCTCCTCAAATAAGGAAAGGGGATGCCATGGGAAAAATCCCTAGTTCCCTCAAAACAAAATTTTTATTTTATTAGTGCTTGAGATGGGTTAAAATGCCTCTAAAGTGTTGCTTACAGTATGAGAGAGATATTTGCTAAGTGCTGAAATTTAAAAAGGAATGTTAAACAGACATGGTGAACGAGAGAGAATGGAAAGATAAAGCATGCAATACGATTTTATTAACAATTTGATATACATTTATAGTACATTTGGTGACTGTTGGGATTCACATCCCAAGGTCCCTTGCACTGCTTTGTCCATTCGGCTTCCACACTAACCCATTTAGGATTAGGTGT
>APFE031530776.1:21495-42333 GCA_000404065.3 Pinus taeda
AAATCATTGCTATTCTGTGTTCTGGGTATCTTTTCTTCGCATATTCTGTGTTCTGGGTATCTTCTCTTCGCATATTCTATATTTGGGTATCATTTGCAGGTTAAGAGCATAACACCTCCCTTTAAATAAATTGATCTAATTAGACTTTATAGTATAGTATTTAGTTGTAATGACCCTTTTCGAGGAGGAGGATCGATGAATGGTGTCAAAGTTGTACTGCTTGGGAGACAATTAATCTTTAGAAGGGAGGACTGTAGTGTCCCTTTTAGGTAAATTTAAATGGATTTTGGAACAATGTAATGTACCTTTTATATATTTGCCAAAAATTCACTAAATTAACGCTTTGACATTCAAACACTTTCATTGTAATCAAGAGACATGTTTCCATAAGGAAAATTTTTCAAACATGTGTGCAAATTAAGAATTAAATCCTGATACAGTAAAATGCATAATGAAAATCGAAATGAACCACAAATAATAACTCAACCAACTCTTATATTAGTTACGGAAATACATTCACATGCTTTAGATTTAGAACCTTTAATACTCCTGCAAAATGGCAAGCTTGGAGGAATAATAATCTCCAAGTAATGCCCCTTTCTGAGGAGGTGGATCAATGAATGGTGCAAGGGTTAGATTGATTGGGTGGCAAGCAAAGAGAGTCCAGTAATTTAATTATTTGATATCATTTTTATGGTGATATTAAGTAATTAAATAAAAGAGATTAGCGAGTGAGTTTGCTTAATTAAATAAAATTTTATAAAATCACTTTTATAAAAAGGGGGAAAGACACCCATGGTAATTGCCCATGGAATTCCAATATCTCATGATATTAAAAAGAGAATGGGAGCTTTTTGTTGGGATGTGGAATTGATATTGATTTTATAGCTCTTGGAGCTTGAGGGAAGGGTGAAAACCAGTGTGTGGAGGGTAGTTTTGGTGGTGTGAGATCCACCTTAGCTAATTAATATTGATAGGTTCAGTGTTACGACGATACTCCCTAGCCAGTCAACGAGGAGGGATCGCTTCAAATCTCTCAATTGTGCTTCATATCATTAAAATAAGGAGGAACCACCCAAGTTTTTCGTAAGTGCTCATCACTGGAGATTACTATTCAGCTAAGCGTGCCATTTTTCATAAGCATTTACGGGCTCTAAATTTGAAGCACGGGCATGTAATTATGTAACTAACAAAAATAAAGAGTTGGCTGAGTTATTATTTGTTGCTCATTTGGATTTTCATTATGCATTTTATTGTATGAGGGATTGCTACTTAATTTGCACACAACATTTTTGACGAAATGTACCTATGGAAAAATGTTACTCTTTATTGAATTTAAAGTGTTTGAATGTGTAAGCAAGAATTTAGTGAATTTTTGGCACATATCTAAAAGGGACATTATAGTGTTCCAAAACCCATTCAAATTTACCTAAAAGGGGCATAAAAATGGTACCATAGCTGTGTATCTTGCCATACGGGGGGTTTAAAGGGTAATTTCAGTCTCTCATCGATGTTTATTTTATGAATTTGTATGTGTTTGTGGCAGTGTATATTTGGTAGGAAATTGAATTTCTTATGCAGGTCAGGTTTATTTGAACGGTAAAGTTAGGGTTTGAATACTTCTTGTTGAGGTCGAAATCTCATAGTTGAATTGAGCAAAAGGGATGATATTATCTCTAGAAGTTGAGTAGAGGTGGTGGCATATCACTTTGAAAGACGAATGTATTCTGCAAAGGGTAGAGTTGATGTGTGAGGCCAAATATAGGGTTCTAGAGACTGAGTTTCATTAAAGGAAATGAGTGGAGGCTGCATTGTTTGCTGAAGGAACTCTTGTTATTTGGAGAAGGGTTGATTTCATTTTGTTTCGTGGGATCCCAAAAGCCTATCTAGAGCTCCAAATATAGGGAGGGTCAAGTTCTGTACACTAAAAACCAAATTGTCAAGTGTGAAGAACAAATTAAGGATGAATTTATACCATGGGCCGAGATTCCATGGAAGAAAGGTAGCCAAGATGAATGCATTCTGCCAAGGCTCGAGTTGATGTGTGAGGCCAAATTTAGGGTCTTTTGAGACCGAGTTTCCTAGAAGGAAACACGTGGAGGCCACATTTTTTGGTGAAGGAACTCTTGTTATTTTGAGAAGGGTCGATTTCATTTTGTTTCATGGGAGCCCAAGTGCCTATCTAGGGCTCAAAATATAGGGAGGGTCTATTTATATACACTAAAAACCAAATTGTCAAGTGAGAAGAACCAATTGAGGATGAATTTATACCCCGGGTCAAGATTCTACATAAGTAATGTAGGCAAGCGATTTTGTGTGGTTGGGTTATTGTACCCACAAATCAGAAATTTTCTAGTGCAATATTTCTTTGGGAGGCCAAATCCTTGTTTAAGCAAGCTTATCCGAGGGGAATGAGGACCAATTTGTGTTGTCTCATATGTGGGTTACCTAGGAGGCTCAATCCATTTGCTAACACATCTCTTGTAGCAACTAAATTGATGCTTGAGTTTATTGTCTTGTTGCAGTCAAATTTAATGTGTAGTGATTTCTTTTATGAAGGCCAAGTTGCTCAAAGGCTAAGAGCCGATTTAATACCCAAGGTTGATTTTGTTACATTTATGATTCACCTAGTGAGTATTGAGAAATCTAAGTCATTGAGATTAAGTGATTTCTCTACTTATGATAATTTTTTGTTATAGAATTTTTACTTCTTGATTATTATCTTCTCTACTTGAGTTATTATTGTGTTATTTTCATCAAGAAAATTACCAAATCACGAACAATAAAGAGACAAGAGACACAATTTATAGGCTTGTCAGCCAGGGCCAAAATCTCTCACTCTTTTAGAGGAAAACCCGAACTAAGTTCTTCTTATAGAACCTTCAATTGATGAATACCAAGAGCATGACAAAGACGCATGACACTAGAGTCCTCCCAAGACCAAGTCACTAACATCCTCTCCAACACTGCTCTTCCTCTTCCTCTTCTTGGCTTCCTTAAGATTCTTGACCTTTTCTTGTAGGTCTGCAACCCTACCAATAAACCCTAGATGATTTGTGTTCCTTGACTAGTCTCCTCAAGAGGGAGACTCCTTTCACTTCCTTGAGCGAAGTCCTTTTCCAAACTTGATTACTCTTGTATAACTGCAAACTTCGGTCTATCCTTGCCAACTTCGGACTTGCAATTTATAACACATGTGAGGGTAATTTGGCACAAAAATAGTCCTCCAATGATGACCCTTTCCTTTGCTATCTTCTCTTCCTTCTTCATTGATCTAGAGACTCTTTCTTGGTATGTTTCTTACGCTTCTTCTTAGACTTGCTTCACTGAATTTATTGTCTCCAAATGAGGTCGAGAATGGGTATATATAGTCGTTGGTTCATGACATTTAGGCCGACATGATCTTTAGAGTAGACCGACTTCATCTTCTACAATTATTCCTTTGTTGTAGGACGACATGATCTTTAGAGTAGGCTGACTTCATCTTAAAGAATTATTCCTTCATTGTAGGCCGACTTGCTTGAGGGCTAGTGACAAGGTCTTGGAGGGTTACTTACAAAGACAAGTATGACTCTTTACAATGTGTAACATGCCTTCATTACATGACAACGACTCTTTTAGACTTTTATGGCTAGATGAAAATATCCCTAAGGGCTCTCAATGGGAGCCTTAACTAAAAATAAAATCTTTTGATCATGAAACCCATGATGCAAACATTACAATAGTTTTATTTTTCTTTGCATCTCTTACATAAAATCATAATTGTATGCCATTATGAAGACAAAATCTAGTTACACTTTTCAACACTCCCTCTTAAATAGGGAGGTATTCATAATGGTACTTGGTCATTCTCAATCTAAAGAATTTCTCATAAGAAGAATCAGATTGGTAACCCATTTGTTTAGAATCATATCAATCAGTGTTGTTATATAGCAAGGCCTTGACTAAGAACTCTATCTCTCCATAAGATCTGAGCTCAATGTTGTCAAGACCAATGATTTATAGACACTCTCATCATTGTCTCTCCCAAAACATACCCCACCCAGTTTCTCGGGGTATGTTCCATCAGGACTATTCTTATCTTGGATTCCTCAGTCCTGAAATAATATCGGTCCTCTATGACTACTCTTATCTTGGATTCCCTATCTCATCTTCAAAGAGCATCGGATGCCAAATGATTACCCAATCCTCCATTTTGTCTTCCCAGGTGAAGACAAAAATGATGTGTCTATCTCTCCCTCTCAATTAGGGAGGACATATCTATTCCAATAAAGGAATGTACTCATTCCTATAGAAGGAATGTACTCATTCCTATAGAAGGAATGTATCTAAGCTCCCTCTTGGCTTAGGAATTTCCAAGTTTATCCCAAGTAAGAAAATTGTTTCCAGGCTCCCTCTTAATTAGGGACCTACAAAACCTTCTGAGGTGGAGATGATGGGAAAACCAGCTGATTGAAGAACTCCTTCCTTTGATCTCATGAATTTATTCTTGTCACGCAGTTTTCATCTTTTGGGACTTCTTCATAGGGCACATACCATCCATCACTTTCATCCACGATTCAGTCATGTCATCATTCCTTTGATCATAAAGAGATTCACCAGTCTATATCTAACCTTGCTTCATGTCATGTTTCCTTCTTCATGCAATATTTTTTGGAAGGATATTACATCCTTTTATATGGTCCTCAGGAAGATATCCAGAGTTCTTCCTTTGGCAGTCTTGCATAAGTTCACAAATAAGAAACGAACACTTAAATCATAATTACCTTTGTAATGGTCTTTAATCATGGCATCTAACTGTAGGCATAAACGTCTAGCATACATGTTGACACATCTCCGAAAGATATGTATTTTCAAGGGTCTCTATATTTTCCAAACTTCCATCAGAGTCTTCATATATTTATAGGAGATAACATAGTTAAATTTTCTTGGTCTTTCAGATGTTGATTTCCTTTACCATTGTTACATATTCCATGATCTCTTCCTTTCTTTTGTCACACATTTCATTCCCAGGATATTTCAATAAGAGATCCTCAAATGTAGTCATTCATACTCCATATGAGGACATATATGTTGATTTCATTTAGTAAATATGTGACCCATGCATTCCTGCATCCTTTGAGGGAGGAGATCCTTTCTTTGATCATGGTTCTCAAGATAAAGCATTGATCCATATCCCACTATCAAATGTAAGCATACATACCTCAACTTTCCTTTTGGGTCATCTAGAATTCTTGCAACAACTTTCTTTGAGTGAAGGAGCTTCATTCCCTTGATATGCTTCACTATTATGTCATCATACCATCATCCTATGAATTCCACAAGTTTGGAATTCTTGATGAAACACTTGCTTCCCCTCATGATCAATGAACCTTAAAATGGATATTCCACTAGATAATATTGGAATCTTGCATATCCTATGCGCCATATGTTACCTTTGACATATGCGTGACGAGCCTTGTCCTAGACAACTTCTTCCTTTTTCCATAGGTATCACTTGAGATGTTAATGAGGTTTCCAAGAGTTATATCCTACATAGTTGACTGTCATAGATTTTGTTCCAGACATCCTTCTTGTTGCTTATGTCACGAGCTCTTCTAATGCTTCTATCATGATGCCAATTTCTAATATGATGCATCCTATCTTATTTACAATGCTCCCTATCTATAGTTTACATAACATAAGAGTACCTTTTATTGAAGGAGATAATCTCAGTCATAGTAGATCTCTCACTTCCTCTGTCTTAGGCTTCTTCGTCTTAGGTTCTTCCACTTATTTGGTAATATGGGCTTCTTCCTTATTTCTCTTGTTATTGTCCCTTTTAAGTTTAGGACGATCTCTTCTATAATTCCCATATTCTTGACATCCATAGCATTGAAATTTAGCCATGTTCTTCTTTTTCTTTTGAGGACCAAATTGACTGAACTTCCCTTTTATTTTTGTCATAGCAACATATGCTTGATTATGCTCATTTAATCCTACATCATTTATTATCTTCAATTTGGTTTCTTAGAACTTGCATAATGACCATAGATCCTAGAAAGGAGCGACTTATTTCTTCGCATAAATACTTGAAGTGAAGTTGCCCCATTCCTCCGGTAGTGCATTGAATACTACAGTGGTCATTTCTTTGGCAGACATTATTTTACCTATATCTTGAAGTTTATCTCTTATTTATGAAATCCTCATAAAATATGAGGTTATTCCCTCTTCCTTTGAGATATTCAATTTGTAGAGTTATTGCCTTAGAGAGATAACTTCTCCTACAATACTTATGGAAAACAACTCCACCAGTTTGTCATATATTTCGTTTGAAGTGTCTAATTTTGATACATATGGGATGAGAGAGTCTTTGATGGACCCTATGAGAATCCCCTGGGCCCTCACTTCCCCTTTCATGAGTTTAGAAAGTGCTTGAGTATCTTCTTTGGGATGTTGGGTTATTGACCCCTTGATGTGATCCATGGTTTAATTCTCAATAAGGTTTAGGTTTGTTCTTTTCTTCCATGCAAGAAAATTTGAAGCTCCAACTAATTTTTTTCTTTCCTTGGAAAACGACATTTTGATAGATTCAGATGAAGTCATATACTTACTTGAGTAGATGATGATTTCTCTACTTGCTTCCTTCTTAATCTTGATAGAGATATAGATAGTATAAGACTACTCCTTGAAAGATTATTTGATGAGAGAGAACTTGCTTTACAAACCCTTTTTGAAGATGATGACAATGTTCTTTGATCTAGCCTTCCTTAGTATTTGAAAAACTTCCACTCAGATGATGGATGAATGATGATATTGGAAATGCTTCTAGGGTTTTGGTATTTCTTTCTGCTTCCTCATTGATGATGATTCTAAGATTCTTGCTAAAGTAGATTTCTTCGATCTAGGGTTTCAGGATGAAGATCTTGATCTCTCGCTTGGTTTTCTTTGTCTCACTTTGATCCCTTTCTTGAAACTCGACCCTTCTGTGTCTCCTTAATTAGATGCCCCTTCTTGACTTTAGCACCTTAGATATGAAACCATGTTGAGAAATCTAGGGCATCGAGATTAAGTGATTTATCTACTTATGATAATTGCTTGTGATAGACTTTGTACTTCTTGATTATGATCTTCTCTGGTTGAGTTATTATTGTGTTATTTTCATCAAGACAATTACCAGATCATGAAAAATAAAGAGACAAGAGACAGAATATATAGGTTTGTTAGCCAGGGCCAAAACCTCTCACTCTTTGAGAGGAAACCCTAAACAAAATTCTTCTTA
Source organism: Pinus taeda (assembly GCA_000404065.3). Taxonomy (NCBI): domain Eukaryota; kingdom Viridiplantae; phylum Streptophyta; class Pinopsida; order Pinales; family Pinaceae; genus Pinus; species Pinus taeda. Next base: position 28,757 of record APFE031530776.1, read on the forward strand.
TAGAACCTTCAATTGATGAATACCAAGACCATGACAAAGATCCTTGACCCTAGAGTCCTCTCACGACCAAGTCACTAGCCTCCTATCCAATGCTACTCTTCCTTTTCCTCTTCTCGGCTTCCTTCATATTCTCGGTCTCTTCTTGTAGGTTTGCAACCCTACCACATAAACCCTAGATGATTTGTGTTCATTGACTAGTCTCCTCAAGAGTGAGACTCCTTTCACTTCCTTGAGCAAAGTCCTTTCCCAACTTGATTACTCTTGATTTTAGACCTCTGTGGCTTATTTCTTCTGACTTAGTTACCGGAGAATCCACAGTAAGAACCATTTTTTGCCAATGTTTCAAATCCCAACTGGGATCCATCATCAGGACCAATTGAATGCTTGATAGAAGAAGAGTTGATTTGAGAGATAAATAGTAAAGAGGAGAGAAAATTAAGATGAAGGTCGGCTGTCACTTTTTTCTTGCTTAACTACAAACTTCGGTCTATCCTTGCCAACTTCAGACCTGCAATTTCTAGCACGTGTGAGGGTAATCTGGACCAAAAATAGTCCTCCAATGATGACCCTTTCCTTCACTACCTTCTCTTCCTTCTTCGCCGATCTAGAGACTCTTTCTTGGTATGTTTCTCACACTTCTTCTTAGGCTTGCTTCATTGAATTTCTTGTCTCCAAATGAGGCCGAGAATGGGTATATATATTCATTGGTTCATGACCTTTATTCCGACATGATCTTTAGAGTAGGCCGACTTCATCTTCTAGAATTATTCCTTTGTTGTAGGCATACTTGTGTGAAGGCTAGTGACAAGGTCTTGGAGGGTTACTTACGAAGACAAGTATGACCCTTTACAATGTGCAATGTGCCTTCATCGCATGGAAATGACTCTTTTAGAATTTTATGACTAGATGAAAATATCCCTAAGGGCTCTCAATGGGAGCCTTAACTAAAAATAAAATCTCTTGCTCATGAAACCCATGATGCAAGCATTACAATAATTTTATTTTTCTTTACATCTCTTACATAAAATCATAATTACATGTAATTATGAAGAAAAATCCTAGTTACACTTTTCAACAATGAGGAGGTTGAACTATGTAGGTAATCCGAGGAAGACTTGATTTAGGCCACATCCATAACTTGGCCAAAATTCGATTGAGTCAAAGTGATAGCTTTGTGAAGGCTGAGACTCTCCACGAGACAATGTCGTCTACTGAAAAACTGGTTTTATATTGGGTGGTATTTATTGTGAAGGTCAAGAAACCTTGTGCATCCGTGCCAGTTGTGGAAGCTAAGAATTTATTTGTTTGAATTTGTGTAGGAAAAAATATTAGCGATAGATCCAATCCTTGAAGTAGGTTGAATCTCTCTTGTGACATGGAGAGTTAATATAGGTCTAGAGTCTATGGGGGACACAATGATTTCAAGGGTTCAAAGTAATATCTTGGGAGGCTGAGTCCATTGACCACTCGTGGGTTATTGTTGCAACTGTTGGACAGAGGTTGATCCATTCCCTTGGAATGGAAATTAATCAAGTATCCTATATCAACCATTGAATTTTAGGGGGTCGAACCAACAATCAAAATACTCTAGGAACTGTTGAATTAAGGGGAGTCCAAAATTTAATTGCAGTTTCCTGAAGTAATGAGATTGTTGATTAAGGTTCTAAGTCATCTCAATGAAGGGTTGAGCAATCAAGTGTTTGTAGTAGTAGAATTATGGGAGGAAATTCAATCAAGTGGCAAATGACCAAGTCATTTCCTTAGAGTGTAGAAGCACAACAAATGGACGAATTCATGACAACCGAATCTCCTCCTAGGAAAACTTTAAAGTCATTATCATTAGCATATTCCAATAAAATTAGGCACTATGGTTTAAGGGGACATCTCATTGCCAACCTGATGGGGTTTATCAGTGTTATAGCATCATTCAACGCTCTTGTAGACCTGATGCTCTTTTATGGCCCTGGGCAGTCCCTTTACCGATGCAAACTTGACTTTATACTAAAAATACCTGCTTATTCACTTTTAAATATGAAAAAATAAAATAAAATGCTATTTTTTGGGTGGGGTTTACAGGTTTTATCGAGATCCCACTTATAGGATCCCATGGCCTAATTGAAATAACCAATTTTAGGTGGTATATATACACCCCTTGGGTAGGCCTAATGCATAAGAGAAGAGAGATATCAACATTATACTCGATTTCCCCCAGATCAAGTTTTCTTTTCCTGTGCCTCTTGCACTCCCAGTCTCTAGGAAATCTTGATTTCCTTTACAGAGATGCCCAGTTCCTTTATCTAACATCTTCTTGCACATATTAGAGAGGTTGTCTTCGTGGCTTCGGCTGGATGGATATAGAGGAAGGCTTTGTTAGTGCCTTCGGCCTGTATAAGGTTGTACCTATCATGTACTTACTGTTGTTCATCAATAAAGAAGCTCATGTCTTGTTCCTGATATATGTTGTCATCTTATGAATGATATTCTGAATTGTTACATATGATGATCTAACATATTCTTATGCATGCACGTTGAATCATCTATTTTTTATATGCTTATGTGATTGATTTACAAGTTCGCACATCTTGAAGGAAGCAAAGGGTTTGGACCCTACGGGAACATATTCAAATGTAGGACCCTTGGGTACGTGTCTAATTCTAACTTTGATATTTTGAACGTTTGGCATGCTTGATTAAGTGTTGTTTGTTGATTGTTTTATCTTGCTTTGTCAAGGTTTTCAACCCTTGCCTTAGGGATCTTTTCTCGCCAATAATCAATGGAAGAGAAAATTCAAATTTCTCTGGACATTATTTTCATTAGCTTGTTGGTCGGTTCCTTGAGAAGATGGAGTCTTTGCAGGAGCGCTTGTCGGCATTGTTACAGATCTTTGAAGACTATAATAAGAACTTGAAAAAGGAATTTGAAGGCTACAAAAACTTCACAAAGGTAAGATATCAAGCCGGAGCATGGGAATTATAAAAAGCAACAAAGGTCAAAATAAATTGTAGATCTGAAGATGATAGAGCGGTAGTTGAAGACCACCCGTTGTAAGAAATTGATGTGCCACCTAAGGCTCACATTCCCTATATGCCAGAAATTTAAACAAGCCAAGAGACATTTGCAATAGCTCCCGAAAGGGCACACTTAGAATTAGAAGAGACAACCAGAGAAGAGAAGTGCCCTAGTCTTGAGAAGAAGGTTCCCAACTTTACATCTGAGGAGACGAAGAAAAAAGTTGAATACATTACAAAAGGCTTTGTTGTAATGAAGGAGAAGACAAAGGTGCTTCAAGACACAATATCAAAACAGGACTTGGAGATGAAAGCTTTGGGAGCTAGAAATGTGAGGAAAACTACTAACCTTTCCAAGGTTAGGGGAAATTAGAGTTGTTAAGTAGACAACAACATAACTCCACTTTTTAGTTGTGGAGCAACTTCCTTCAACAAATTTACATAGATAGGGCTTGTAGCACCATATGTCCATATGTGACAATTTTTGGCCCTCACATAGATGAAGGGATGACACATAAGAGTGGAATGGATGGCTATTATAAGGAAGAAATAACCTAATTGTGCAGGTTAACACTACAGGACGAGCATATTGGGATACAAGATTAGGCATATCGATATTCCAATTATAATCAAAGTAGCATAGCATAAGCATGGTGGTTTTTTTTGATGACTGGTGGGAGAGAGATCCTAAGGGAGGCCATAGACTCCATAAATGTTATGGTTGCAGTTGAAATCTCTTATGATAGAAGCCCATGGAAGTGAGACTTGAGGGAGATTATGATTTGGTACCCCACACAGTGGGGAATCTATGGGAAGACACTACTAGCTAAGATTACAATGTAACAAGATCCTTAAAGTATTTGGGATTATAGATTCCCTTGTTGGCAATGGGATCTAGGTGGATAGTTCCATCATATGGAAGAGCTTCATAGAATCGGGGAGCACAATTGTGAGGAAGAATAAGTCATTGTGGTAGAGGTTCTTCCTGGGGACTATCAACATACACTCTTATGGAAATTCTTGTTGAATAGATATCCCACTTGTTGATCAAATATTCCAAGAACAAGTTTGCTTGGGAATCAAAGCTTCTACATGAAATTGCTAGTGTGGAAGGTAAATGTAATAGAGGAAGGAGAAACATAGCTCAAGTTTTTGATAGCAGATTTCTGGTCTGCAATTATATTAGATTGGAACAACAAAAGCCTCGACGAAGTACAACTAGGGATTTGATAAAAGGTCTACCAGTGGTGTAGGGCAACAATTATAATTATAGTCTAATTTACCAATTGACTGAGTTAGCACAGTCCTTTACAGTTCCATTAGAGTACATGGCCGCACGAGTGGCAGTGTTGTTTTGCAGGGAAGAACTCAAACTCCATAGGTTGCCTTGGTACATCATCAATTATTAGGACATCAAGGCTCTCGGTGATCCGTGTGAAAATTTCTGAATTTAACAAACCAAAAATCCTACTGCAATAAACTAATTTGCATTACCTACTTGTGTTCTTCAGTTTAACAAGTTATTTGCAGAATTATTCAGAAAATATTAATGTAGATACACTAAGCCTACACCACTATACAGATTAAGTACTAAAAAATAAATGAGACAACCATATAAGGGACACACTTATTTTTGGACTAAACGTCTCCGAAAAAACCCAGTGTGGGAAAATCGGTGCAACAGATATGAGGGTTTTATTATTAAGCAGATTTTTTAATACAACTAGGGTACCAAATCCAGCTCACCCAACATAGAATAAACCCAGTAGAAGTACATCTATCCGGAGACAAATATTTTGGCGAATCCAACAACTGGATGAACAAACCCCACAGGTGGCTGCGCTGTCCCCAGTGCTATGCAGTGATGGCTGCTCCCAGCTCTGCGTTGGAACTGCATCACCTCCTCTAGGAGTTGCATCACCTTCCCAATGAGCCTTCCCAGATCAGAAATCATTTTTCTGAACTGCTGCTCGATTTGCCTCACATAAACCCCAACACTACCTCTAAGTCATTGCGTCAGCCCTCCAGCCTCTGTGTCACCCTTTTTTGAGTTGTGTTGTCTCTCCCTAGTGCTGCAATGACTCTCTACTATGTATTCTTGGCCTTGGAATGAAGTCCCTCTGCACTAGAAGCTTACTCTAAAATCCTCAACAAACCATGCCCCAGAATTTCAAATTAGCTCAAGTGTTTCTCTCTCTGTGTGTCTTCTCCAACTGACTCCAAGCCTCCATTTATACTTTTCCTGTTGAGAAATCAATGACCGAGATTGAGTCTCTAATCAACAACTAAGATTAAATTAGAATTGATCCTCATCTCTTAGAAGCTTCTCACCCATTTTTATTAACACCCATTAATATTTTAATTTTCCTAAGTTTAGACTTACGAACCCCATTAAAAATATTAATTATTTTAATAAAATACAATCTGGGTGGAATTTCACCAAACAATTTATGGGTCTTCTAGATCTCATGTGTTCTAGCCCCTCCACAAAATTTCAGAGGCAGAGCACATCCAATGCTACCCAAAAATCAACACTCCCTCTTAGCAAGGAATGTGCTCTAACAATACTTCCCAACAAAAGTATCACACTGATCCATGACATTGGTCCTTTGTGTTGTTGATTCTTAGCCTGTTTCCCCTCATCCATTGCACTGTTGTAATCTGTACTACTTCCCATGACACTACCATTGTCACTGCTACATCTGTACTACAACTCCCTATCAATATGCTGCATCATGCTGCCCATAGCACTGCCACTGCTAACTACTGCAATGAAACTCAATTGCCGAGAAGTAAGCAACTGAAAATCCACCCAAAAGCTGACATGTTGGTCAGTCTGGATTCCCCTTGACATTGAAGCTACCTCTACTGCTAATCTGTGCTGACCCTTTGATGCTACTGCGTCGCTGTTATATCTACTTTGTGCCTTCCGCACTGTTGCAACACTCCACTGCACTGCTTTAGACTTTGGCGCTCTAGCTCTGTCACTATTGCTCCATCATCCCTTGCACCAACTCATTCCTGTTATTCTTGTACTGCCATTAAGGGCTCCGGTAGACATATGTGATCCAAGAGTTTGGGCATATCAAGGATCCTACCCTTGTGTAGTCCTCCCTACTACAGCTCAATATCGCCCCACCTCTTCTGTAGAGGTGCATGAGCACTCATGGCACAATCTTCATCGTCCTCTCTGTTAGCTTGTGTTGGAGCAACCTTTGAGTCAGACTTCTCTTCTTTACCCTTCTTCTGAGGACACTGCTTGGCGAAATGACCCATTTCTTGACATTTGACACATCTGACTTTGGATATGCCTTTTTCTTCCTCTTCTGTTGCCCTTTTTGTCCCACTGATGCAAGAGTTGCATCCTCCTCTTCCTCCTTGAATCTGATCCCTTTGCTATTGCTTCCCGCCTTGGTCAATTGTCTGATATCTTCCTGTCGAAGAGCTGCCCACATCTCCTCCCAACTTGGAAGAGAAGCCAGCCTAAGATGCTTTGTAAAAAGGTTTCCCAGTATTTAGTGACTGCATTTAGGGAAATCCTGACCATAAATTTAGGATTTGGTGTAGACCCTACGGAAGTTAGCTCATCACGGATTGTTTGCAACATAAGAAGGAAGGGATATGTTTCTTCTCCCTTCTGCATCTGAAATTGTCTCAGTTGACTCTCAAGCAACATCTTCCGCTGAACAGAAGTTCCCTCGTATAATGTGGTCAAGGCCTCCCACATTTCTGTTGTTGTGTCCTTCTTAGCAATATGTGGGACCACATGATCCTTGACCTCGTCCAAGATCATGCACTTTGATTTTTCCTGAGCCTCTTCGTACTTCTTGAGAGGATCAACATCAACTAGAACAACAACCGTCTTCAAGGCATAATATTTGATGCAATTTTTATCCAAAAATTCCAGGATCCTAGCCTTCTAGACGACGAAGTTGGATGCTCCATCCAACCTGTCCTAATCCCTCAGTCCATTAACGACCATCTCTACTCAAATGAATGTCGAGTTGGTTCTCTTCTCCCTCTTTTTTTGTTGCCCCACAAAACTCGGATCTAGATTTATTTGGCGCTAGAAATCCTATAAGAAACAAGCTCCCTCTGAATTTTGATTTCCTTCACGTAAATCCTTCTGCCAATCACTGTCGAACCACCCGTCTCTAATCTCTCTTTTTTGTTGCTCAACACTGGATCTAGATTCCTTGGCAAGATATCTTATGAGGAATTGATTCCCTCTACTTGTCTTCTGCCCCACTAGGTACTGTTTTGCACCAACAGAATCAACACCCCACCAACAAATCCAGATGAAATCTGCGCTGCACCTTTAGCCACAACAACCAAAAAACAAGACTCAATAGTCTCTGCGCTAGCCCAATAATCATTGCACTGCCTCTTTGCAACAACAACATCACTCAATTAGGTTAACGCAGGCTCTGCGTGAGCCTCCTTTGGTGACTGTGTCACCCCTCCTTTGCTCTCTCGTCCAGAAACTGCGTTGTCTCTCGAGACAACTGCCTTCACGCCCAGATTTTCCTTTGTCCTTTCGCTGATGGCTTCAGTCCTCCTTGATCTGCAATACCTCTGATACCATGTGAAAATTCCTGAATCTAACAAACCAAAAATCCTACTTTAATAAATTGATTTGCATTACCTACTTGTGTTCTTTAGTTTAACAAGTTGTTTTCAAAATTATTCAGAAAATATTAATGCAGATACATTGCAGCCTACACCATTATAAAGATCAAGTATTGAAAAATAAATGAGACAACCATACAAAGGACACACTTATTTTTGGACTAAACGTTCTCGGAAAAACCCAGTGTGGGAAAATCGATGCAACAGATATGAGGGTTTTATTATTAAGCATATTTTTGAATACAACTGGGGTGCTAAATCTAGCTCACCCAACAGAGAATAAACCCAACAGAAGTACCTCTATCCAGAGACAAATATTTTGGCGAATCCAGGAACTGGATGAAAAAACTCCATAGGTGACTGTGTTGTTCCCAGTGTTGTGCAGCTGTTCCTAGCTCTGCGCTAGAATTGCGTCACCTCCTCTAGGAGTTGCGTCACCCTCCCAGTGAGCCTTCCTGACTTAGAAATCGATCTACTGAACTGCTGCTTGATCTACCTCACAAAAACCCCAGCGTTGCCTCTAAGTGACTGTGTCAGAACTCCAGCCTTTGTGTCACCCTTTCTGGAGTTGCATTGTCTCTCCTTGGTGCTGTACTACCTCTCTGCTATGTATTCTCGGCCTTGGACTAAAGTCCCTCTGCCGAACTACCCCTCTTTGCACTAGAAGCTTACTCTGAAATCTTCAGCAAACCAAGCCCCAGAATTACGAATTAGCTAAAGTGCTGCTCTCCGTGTGTCTTCTCCAACTAACCAAGCCTCCATTTATACTTTTCTTGTTGAGAAATCAACGACCGAGATTAAGTCTCTAATCAATGACTAAGATTAAATTAGAATCGATCCTCGTCTCTTAGAAGCTTCTCACCCATATTTTTAATAATACCCATTAATATTTTAATTTTCCTAAGTTTAGACTTAGGAACCCCACTAAAAATATTAATTATTTTAATAAAATACAATCCGAGTGGAATTTCACCAAATTATTTATGGGTCTTGGAGATCTCATGTGTTCTAGCCCCTCCACAAAGTTTCGAAGCTAGACCACATCCGATGCTACCCAAAAATCAATAGTGGCAAGAGTTATTCAAGATAGACGACATTACACAACTATGGGAATGGTATGATGATGACGCTTTGTCATTGGGGAATGTGAGCTATTCAGGATAGATGAAATTGCACAACTTTGGGCATGGTATGGTGATGATGCTTTATCATTGGGGAATGTGGTGTCAACGATAATTTCCTTGGTTAATGGCTCATATATGCTACCATTTTTAAGTTACATGAGGATACTAGGGTTTGGGATCAAGGAACTTTCGGTTAGATGGATTGCTTCTCCAAGGGTCAAAGTTGGCAGGAGTTATCGATATCTATAATATCCTATTGATGCAGTAGGAGTTGAATAGTGCTTTCCTTAAATTTATTTGGGATCCAAGAATTGTACTCGACATACAAATTCTGGTTTATATACAATAGGGATTCTCTAGACTCATTTTGGAGATGAGAATATAGGTTTGGATTACTTGAGAACAAGGAACCTTAGGAAGGAAGGATTGTAATGTCCCTCCTTGAGGAGGAGGAATGATGAATGGTGTAAGGGTCAGATTGCTTAGGGGGAAAGCAAAGAGAGTCTAGTAATTTAATTATTTGATGTCATTTCTAAGGTGATATTAAGTAATTAAATTAAAAGATATTAATAAGTGACATTGATTACATAAATAAAGCTTTATAAAGTCCTTTTGATAAAAATGGGAAAAAGGTGCCCTTGGTATTCAAATGATCATGGTAATTTCCCATGGAATTTTGATATCTCATGAGGGGAGCATAGTTTCGATGGTGTGAAATTCACCTTAGGGGATTCAACCTGGTTGGTTTCAGTGTTGCAGGGATATACCCTAGCCAGCCAATGAGGAGGGATCACTTTAGATCTCTCGCTTGTGCTTGATATCATTAAAATAAGGAGCCACCCAAGTTTCCCATTAGTGCACAATGTTGGAGATTATTATTCAACCAAATGTCCCATTTTGTAGGAGTATTTACGGGTTCTAAATCTAAAGCATGTGTTGAAGAATGTATCTAGTGTCGGTCTTCATATTTGTACTTGATTCATGATGTAATATATTTGTCAAAATAAAGAAAAATATTTTTGTATTGACTTATTAAATCATGGGTTTCATGCTTGGGTGAATGGTCATTAGGACAACGCACCCATTGAGTGTTCTAGGATTATTTGTAATATGTAAAAGTCAAAATTATTATGAAAAAGACCCTTCTTGGGCTCATTGTATCAAAGAAAGAAATTTATATTTTTCATGTTAAACCCTCCATCCATAAAGTTAGCCTCAAGCTCTTCTAAGTTGGATCCAAATTCATCTTCTATAAGTTGACCTGCCTACCATTCATGTCAGCCCAAAAAGTACCACTATAAATAGCAAGTGAACTCAACCTATTTGGGTGAACTCAGATCTGCAACTTGAGAAGGAAGTATTAAGTGTGAAGGTCATAAAGGAACCTATTTCACAACAAAGAATGTGAATGAAAATCCACCAAAGAAGGAAAAACCACATATTTGTCTTTTGTCACACGTGTTGAGAATTCAAGGTTTGCAGGATGAAGTTACTACTATAGGACAAATATTGATTTGTAGGAGGACCATAGTTCTATTTGGTTAACTTGATATATGGAGGGGTAAATTCAATGTTAAAGGTCTTTACTGTCTCACTTTGATTTGAATCTACTAAGAGTTTCACTGGGTTTTCCCCTCGTTAGGGGTTTTCCTTGGCTGAGTGTCCACATCTTGTGTTCTTTTCTTGTGTTTGTGATCTTAATTTGTTTGGCATTTATCTTGATGATGAAGGAACATAACAATAACAACAACAAGTAATATAACATCACAAGAACTTGTCAAAGTAAGAGAAATCAAGCTAAAAGAAAACCTAATCATACTCCATAGATTTATCAACATGGTATCAAAACAAGGTTCATTTGCATTAGGGCAATAAGAAGGTCACTAAGGCTTCAAGACAAGAAGAAGAACCAAGTCTCCTATGACTGAGCTCCTAGAGGAAACAATAGAATAATCTAGCCACATCAATAATTCCTATACACAGTCATTAGGCCGCAAGGAATGCAAATCATTTTCAAAAGGTTAGAAGCATTGTTTCAAAGGTCCGAATAGGTGAGAAGACATCTCTCTCAAGGCAGAGCTCCTTGAGCTAGACATTGAAGTTTTGAGCATCATTCTTGGAATTTGAAATCACTCAAGAAGGGTCTGAAATTCTGTGTATCCTCAGAAATCCAAAAATCTCTTGTATCACCTCTATCAATACATAATTCAGAGATCGAATTTATCAAGTATACTCCTTATAAACTAGCAAAGTATCTCCACTTGAAAGACTCCAAGACTGAATTTGTTGAAGATATTATAGGATTTATTGTAGGGCCTGTCATAAGGTTACAACCACCCTAGAAGAGGAACTGAGTCTCTCATTACTAAGTTATGGGCATATGTATATACATTGGAAGGCCTTATGTAATGATCTGATAATCACCCTATGAGTGACCTCAGTTAAAGATTTATTAAATGAAGGTATTACAGACTCATATGTTGGTGTGTGTCTATGTTATTTAGGCAACAGATCGATCAGATTGCAAATACACAAACACTTGAAAGGGAAAACAACAGAGAAATACAATAAGCAAATACAAGAACACAATAAATTAATAAGGAGTTCACCCTATCCTCCAGGGCTACATCTCCGATCCAGCTCTCAGTGGTGACCTTCTTTTATTGTGTCTTGAAGCAGAGAATTACTATGAAGGAGCTCAATATGAGTCTCCTGAAATAGATTGGCTTGGCAGGGTGGTTCTTCGATTCCCCAAGCCACTAGAGTACACAAACTCTTTTCCTTGCCAGCTCTTTGACCTCTCTAGTCTGACAGATCCTCTCAGGGATGTCTTGAATCTCTCAAGCTTTCTGGTGCTTGACACTGCCTTTGGTCAGCTCGACCCTTCTGTCTTCTTTCTGCTTTTTTCTTCAGTGGTTCTTCTCTTCCCTGTCTTCCGTCTTTTTGGTGTTCCTCTCCGGGTGTGTTTTCTGTTCTTTATTCATGGCTTTAAAGCCATTCGAGCCAATGGATGTTCGATTCCTTTTCCACTCCGTCGGATCGCCTGCTACAAGTTGCACTTGGAGTTCCCTGTCTTGGTGTCATCATTAGACTCACAGGGAGCGGTCACTTGTCCTCCTGCGAATTGTGGCAGCTTGTCTCGTTGGTTCGTTTCTTCAGTTACGTTACAGAATGAGTTATTTGCCACCGTGGTGGTGAATTCAAAGTTCAAATTATTTCATTTCGTGGCTTAATCCCCCATCAATTCTGTCTTTTTCATTGAGCGTGATCTCAGTCGTTAGATCTGGAGCCCCCAGATCCAATGCCATCCACTCATTTCGCACGGTTGACTTGCTCGACCATTAGCGCGTGATGAGCGGCGGTTTTCTCTCTCCTTCGCCTGCCACACGTCGGGCGCTGAGTGGAATCGCTCCGTTTTCGCTGAAACTGCTTACCGCCCAAGGATGCCTCCGATCAATACCGCCATTTTTTGGAGCGCGGGTCCGACCGTTATCTCTTAGCCTTTTATCCCACGGTTTTCCCAGCTCTCATGCAACCGAGTGCTCGGGGCTTTCCCCATTTTGAGGGTTTTCGCCCAGCGCTAATTGTGCATCAAAAAATCCCTTTGTTTCCAAATCCAGACCTCCTAGGGGCTAATTTCGCCTCCCGCATAGTCTCCATGGGTCTCGTTCAGCGCGCTTTGACTGACTTCCTCGTTGTTCCACGCTGGTTTCTAACTGCCATTGTTTTAGAGGTGTTTTTGATCGTTGTTCTAAATTCTTTGAAGTCTGTCCTGACTTGGTACAACCATGGTTCTTCTGATTAGTCTTTATGGATCCAATTCAGATCATGGCCTTCCCACTGAAAAGCTTTTGGACCACCAAAAGTTGGTTTTCAAGCATCGACTAAGTGGGGGTACTACTGTCTCACTTGTCTAATCTCAATCCATTTTGCACTGCTCAACTTCGAACCTTTGAGTCCAATTTTGAGGTATTCAACATCTCCTCTATGTGTTGTCCTCACCTTCCTATCCAGCATTGTGTCTTCCTACAATTCATTAAGATATTTAGGTAGCAGGTCATCAATAGAAGGCAATTGAATTTGCTCTTTAGGATCCTCAATTAGAGAAGGTTCAAACAATCTCAAGCAATCTACATTTACGATTGAGTAGATGTGCATGTAAGCTGGTAGATTAAGGCGAAAAGCATTTTCACCAATTTTCTCAAGTATTTTGAAGGGTCCATACCTGACAGACTTTATCTTTTTACCTTTGCCTTGCATCCTTTCCTTGCTGATATATAGCCAGACCTGGTCACCAACTTGAAAACTATGCTCCATCCGATGCTTGTCATGCCTAGCCTTGTATCTAGCTTGGCTCTTTTCCAGCTGTTCCTGTACTGCCTCGTGGATCTCCTGGATCTTCTCAATGAACCTAGTTGCCTTGTCCACATCACTGTGTCCATCAACTGTGGTATCTTTACCAAAGACAAAATCCAAAAGAGACCTTGCTGTGAAACCAAAACACGTCTCAAAAGGAGATCTCTGTGTAGAAGAGTGTTTTGCTCTGTTGTAACCATGCTGCGCATAACACAAATGTTCATCCTAAAGCTTAGGATGTTTGCTGCAATATCCTCTGAGTAACTGGATCACTGTCTTGTTAACTACTTCTGTCTGGCCATTGGTTTGTGGATGAAAAGTTGTGCTTTTCTTCATTTTGGTGTCCATTAGTTCCCACAGACTTGACCAAAACTTCCCCACAAATTGGGTGTCTCGATCAGATACAATGGAAGTGCGCAATCCAAAATGAACCCATACATGTTCAAAGAACAATTTTGCA
>APFE031530776.1:51268-95088 GCA_000404065.3 Pinus taeda
CCCTCAAATACATTGGTTTTATCAGGTTTCTTTTCCTTCACAACCATCAGTAAGAATTGTTTGCATGAATTTATCATTCTTTTCATCTGCCCTGAGTTTATGAGAGTATAATTATTCTTGAGCTTATGAACTCTTACAAAGTATTCGATTCCATCTTTAACAAGTAGATACTTGTTTTTAGCTCTATAGAAAATAGCCTTTCTATCATACAAGGACTCCCTAAAACAATTCCACATATATCCAAAGGAAGTATGTCTAACTCAACCTCATCTACAAATGCTGACCCAAAAGAAGACTTGAGTTTGCACTGTCTAGTCACTTGTAGTTGTGCTTTATCATTCAACCATCCTAATGGGTATGGTTTCTTGTAAGGTGTAGTTGTTAAGCCCAATTTCTTTACAATTGCTTCAGAAATCAAATTTACTTGTGAGCCACTATCAAACAAAATATCAATCTTTTGATGTTTGGAAACAACTCGAATATGGAAAAGCTCATGTCTTTTTCTCTCATGTTCTTCATCAATAATAGATTGAGCAGAATTACGAGTAGATGCTTTAGAATCCTTACCTTTTATACATGTGGCTGCAATGATTGTTTCATCTCCTAAGTCTGACCCCAAATCTTTTTGAATAGCTGCAAAAGTCTTCTTCTTCTTGCCCTCGGACTTCTTAGGTCTCAGCTCTGGATGCAGAATCCAACAATGCTCATCATCTATGCCCCTCCTTTTTACAGTGAGTGCATGAAGCTTTGCTTTTCTGTGCAGTGTTTGCCTTGCTTTCCACTTCTGCTTTCTTTTCTCCTTGCTCTTGTTTGCAGTGGGTTGGGATGGTCCCCCAACTTCTGGATTTCCATTCTTTCCTCTGGCTTCTAGATGAGTAGCTTGTACAGATACCTCATCTATACTAGTGGGATTAAACATGAGGATGGTATGCCTCATGTACCTATGTAGACCACCAATGTACTTCAAAAGAGTCTTTGGTGAGTCTAATGAGATCCCTAGAATCAATGCTCTCTTTCTAAATTCTTGAGTTTACCCTTGCACACTTCGCCCTTTCAACTGCTGAAGAGTTTGCCAACTCATCATGGCTTGTTGCATATAGGCAAATGGATAGAACTACTTCTTAATTGCAGAAACAAAGTCACTCCAGACAGAGATAGTCTTACCATGTATTTTCATGTCAGCTTGGGTTCTACCTTCCCACCAAACCAAGGCAGTGCCTCCTAGGCGTAGGCTTGTCAGCTGACTTTTTCTCTTGTCTGAATCGATGTTCTGCACTTTGCAATACACATCAATTTGTCTAATCCAATTGTTCAACTTTTCAGCGTTTAACTCTCCACCATATATAGGCAAGTCAAATTTAACATCTAGCTTGATCAAAGATGCTTTCTTATTATGCACAGGGCTATTAGTAGGTGTGAGAAAGCTTTCCTCTTTCCTTTTTCCTTTTGAGTGGTCATGGGAATGAGACTCATCTTCTTCTTTGTCTTGTTTAAAACCTGACGAATCTTCATCCTTATGCTTTCTAAAGTCCCTATACATTTCTTCTATCATAGACTTTATAGCTAGGAAACTTTCTATGAACTGAGGGTTTGGCCCCACAGAACCTTCCTCTGACATTGTCTTCCAAGGATGGACTCTCCCAATCTCAGGATTAGTTTCGACCAACTCTCCTTCTCCTAATTTGAGCTTTGATCTAGTGAGCATTCAACAGCAAAACCAACATAAGCTTGTCTAACCTTACAACCTAAAGCTCTGATACCACTTGATCTGATAATCACCCTATGAGTGACCTCAGTTAAAGATTTATTAAATGAAGGTATTACAGACTCATATGTTGGTGTATGTCTATATTCTTTAGGCAACGAATCGATCAGATTGCAAATACACAGACACTTGAAAGGGAAAACAACAGAGAAATACAGTAAGCAAATACAAGAACATAAGAAATTAATAAGGATTTCACCCTATCCTCCAAGGCTACATCTCCGGTCCAGCTCTCAGTGGTGACCTTCTTTTATTGTGTCTTGAAGCAGAGAATTACAATGAAGGGGATCAATATGAGTCTCCTGAAACAGATTGGCTTGGCAGGGTGGTTCTTCGATTCCCCAAGCCACTAGAGTACACAGACTCTTTTCCTTGCCAGCGCTTTGACCTCTCTGGTCTGACAGATCCTCTCAGGGATGGCTTGAATCTCTCAAGCTCTCTGGTGCTCGACGTTGCCTTTGGTTAGCTCGGCCCTGCTGTCTTCTTTCTGCTTTTTGCTTCGCTGGTTCTTCTCTTCTCTGTCTTTTGTCTTTTGGTGTTCCTCTCCGGGTGTGTTTTCTGTTCTCTGTTCATGGCTTTAAAGCCATTCGAGCTCATGGTTGTTCGATTCCTCTTCCACTCCGTCGGATCGCCTGCTATAGCGGTGCTTGGAGTTCCTTGTCTCAGCGTCATCATCAGACTCACAGGGAGCGGCCACTTGTCCTCCTGCGAACTACGCCAACTTGCCTCGTTGGTTCATTTCTTCAGTTACGTTACGGAATGAGTCATTTGCCACCGTGGCGGTCAATTCGGACTTCAAATTCTTTCATATCGCAGCTTAATCCCCCGTCAATTCTGTCTTTTCCATCGGGCGCGATCTCAGCCGTTAGATCTGGAGCCCCCAGATCCAACGCCATCCGCTCGTTTCACGCGGTTGACTTGCTCGACCATTAGCGCGCGATGAGTGTCAGTTTTCTCTCTCCTCCACCTGCCACACGTCGGGCGCTGAGTGGAATTGCTCCAATTTCGCCGAAACTGCTTACCACCCAAGGATGCCTCCGATCAATACCACCGGTTTTTGGAGCGCGGGTCCCGCCGTTAGCTCTTAGCCTTTTATCCCACGGTTTTCCCGGCTCTCATGCGACCGAGTGCTTGGGGATTCTCCTATTTTGAGGGTTTTCTCGATCTAGGCCTCCTAGGGGCTAATTTCACCTCCCGCGCAGTCTCCATGGGCCTCGGTCAGCGCGCTTTGACCGAGGTCCTTATCGTTCCACGCTGGCTGCTAACTGCCACTATTTTAGAGGTGTTTTTGATCGTTGTTCTAAATTCTTTGAAGTCTGTCCCAACCTGGTACAACCATAGTTCTTCCGATTAGTCTTTATGGATCCAATTCGGATCACGTAAAGATTCAACAACCTAAGAGGAGTTTTGAGCATAAGTTCAACCACAACCTTATTGGGAAAGGGCAAGACCCATATTATGGTCCAGTACATCTTGAAGAACAAAGACCAAGACATTAAGAAGTATTCAAGCTGTCTATAGTCACCTAAAGAGAAAATATCAAACCTATACAATAGTCTTGTGAAAAATCCTAGCCTAGACTGTAAAAGGAAGCCAACTTCTTGAAGGGGTATATATCAATTCTTTTACATCGTAAGAAGTATCACTAAAGGCACAATTATAACCATAGTGTTTGAAAGTATACACCAAATATATGATCAATAGTTGAAGGTCAACTTCAAAAAGCATATATCAGTGTCTCTAACAAGGCCCTATCCAGAGGGTCATCTCAACTACAATTAGCAACATTTAAGAAGTTCATTTCTCTTATACAACAGTGAGAAGTTCTAGGCCTAGGGTCTAGTCTACAAAAGGAAAAGCTACATGTATCTAATAGTGGAAGAAGCTACATTCTTGTAGCAGTGATAGAAAGGACATCAAGCTCCTGACTAAAATTGAAGAAGATCTTTGAGAAGGAATAGTCTCCCTGAAAGCAATAATAGAAGATCATCTTGAAGTCCTGTAGCTGTCACTCATAAAAGTCAAACGAATGTATGTCTGCTATAAGAAGTAAGTATTTGGCAGTCTTGAAGATGATAAGAAGATCATGGCTTCTAGTAGTAGGCCTTGAAGCAACCTCCATGGTTATGAAGGACATAGGTATGTGATTGTAAAGTATGTATATTCTTTTATTCATAATCTAACATATTTTTATGGTTGAATTGGTTCTAAGGTTTGTAGTTTCCATTGTTTTAATATCTAGGATTGTAAAACCTAGATGGTACATGAGAAACACTTGCCATATGGAAACCCTAATCCTAACTTGCTTGTTCCTCATAGAGACCCTAACCCTTGGTTTCTGGGGTTTGTAGGTAATCTAGGGTGTATAGTAAACCCTAGTGATGATTGATGAAGATGATAATTTTATTCTTACTAGATCTATGGTTTGCACTTGGAAACCCTAGGATTCCATCCTCCATTGTTCTATGGAAACTCTAGATTGTTGAATTGACATCATGCTTTTCATATCACGTATTTTGCTTGGTTGTATTTGTCAATAAGTATTGTAGGTATAAAGATTATGGCTAAATTTAGAGGGAGCACTTCAAGGAAAGCCTACAAGGTTTGTAAAAATAGCAACTTAAGGTATGTCTAAGATCATAAGATTTTGTAGCTAAACTTCTTCATTAAAAGATATGATCATTTTGAAATTTGTCTTGTATTACTAACTTTGTTATGTTTAGGGTTTTGAATCATAAGGATTCTCGCTCGGGTGATTAATCATTAGATTGAATCTACCCTTCTTGTTTGATCATTTTTGATGGAATCCTAACCTTTAGGGTTCACTATAAATCCCTAGCCTCTTGATGCTTAGGGTATGTTAACAATGAAACCCTTAGTCTACTTAGGGTTTGTTGATTAAGTATAGAAATAAAATTCTACTCTTGATGTTTAAGGTTTATGAAACCCTAGCCTTTTAGGGTTTGTCAATAATATCCAAGTTAAATAATAAAACCCTAGATTTTAGGGTTTGGTGAATTTGGGTTTATGTCAAAACCCTTGCAATAGTCATTCCTAGGAATGAAACCCTGAGTGTATGAGCTTCCACATATCTGAAACGATAGTATAATCAAATTGTTGTATAATCTAATTTTTGAAGTTAGATGTGTGTATCCAGGGTTTATAATAAAAAACCCTAGTAAGATATTGATATAAGAATGAATCCCTAGATATGAAATGCTAATACGCTAACTTGATTGTTGATATCCTTTCATTAATGAAATCTAGGGTTTATGACAAAAACCCTCGCAAGTTATTAAATTCCAAAATATAAAAGATGTAGCCCTTGTTGACTATGAACCTAACTAGGTTTAGGTATTTGAAGTCTAAAGCTTGATTATTTTGATGCTTCCATTGTAATGACATGATTTTGATATAGTTGACTTCATTCTTCTATATATTTGTACTTGGTTGTACTTGTTGTTAAATATTTGTAGATACATAATCTTCAAGATGTTGAAGATGTTCATAATAATAATGAGCATGATGGAAAGAGGGAGCTGGTGACATTGAAAATGAATAGACGATCTTCTTTCCATAGAAAGGATGATGTTCCTGAAGGAACAAAGCTTTGAAAGATTGAAGTTCTCCGATGTAATGATGATGCAAAAGAAAGAGTTTGTGGCTGAAAGAATAAAAATTGTTGACGGACTTATTCCCTAGTTAAGAAGAAACTTGGATAAAGGAAAAGTGTATTTTTCCCTATTTGAGAGGGAGCTTGGTTGATAAGTTAATGTCTTCAAGTTAACAACTTGATATAAATATCATAAGGATGATTGAGATAAGAGAATAGCTAAAGCACTACAAACAAATTGTTCATGATTGATGGAGTTGCAAACAAAACTTGGTTACAATGAAAGTGTTGAGGATGAGTTTGCTACTACTAGAAAATTGAAGAAGGAAGCTTACAACAAGATGTATTTGGATAATATGATGATGATTTAAGCAACATTAAAATAAATAAAGACCCCAAAGGTTTGTGCTGAACATATATGAATATATATATTGAAATTTTATTATTGAGTGGGGTTGTGATTGTGCAAGCTCTCTCCATAAGCAGGTTGAATGTTTGAAGCATGCTTGGATTGGTGGATATATTTGGTTTGATTGATAAGGAGAGATGGAGCATCTTGGATCAAAAAGATGCTTGGGAGGACACCTTTCTACCCTATGATGATGTCTAGATCCCGAAGTAGGGAGGGTGACGTTGGTCTTGGAGCTCCAATCTTGGATACACACCTAGATCCTTGGGGTGGTGCTAGAGCTAAACCCCGATGGTACCTAGAATAGCTAAAGCTTGGAACATACCTTAGTCCCACCATATTAGATACCTTGGTCAAGTATCTAATCTGTAGCACTACGTGTGTTGTGACTCTTCGTAGAACATATCATTTGAGATCTTCCATGTACCTATGTATATATGTAGTTATGAATACCTCCCTAGTTAAGAGGGAGTGTTGAAGAATGTAACTAGTGTCAGTTTTCATAATTGTACTTGAGTCATAATGTAATATATTTGTCAAAAGAAAGAAAAATGTTTTTCTATTGACTTATTAAAGCATGGGTTTCATGCTTGGGTCAATGGTCAATAGGTCAAAGCACCCATTGAGTGCTCTAAGAGTTTTTGTACTAAGTCAACGTCAAAATTATTATGAAAAAGACCCTTCTTGGGCTCATTGTATATCAAAGAAATTTATTTATTTTTGTCATGTTAAACCCTCCATCCATCAAGTCGGCTCCAGCTTCATCTTCTAAAAGTCGGTCTGCCAAATGTTCATGTTAGCCCAAAAAGTACAGGGACAAACAACTAGAAATAGCAAGTGAACTCGACCTATTCGGGTGAACTCGGATATGCGACTTGAGAAGGAAGCATGAAGTGTGAAGGTCATAGAGGAGCCTATTTCACAACAAAGAATGTGAAGGAAAATCCAACAAAGAAAGAAGAACCAAGTATTTGTCTTTTGTCACACGTGTTGATGATTCAAGCTTCACAGGATGAAGTTACTACTGCATAACAAAGGTTGAATTGTAGGAGGACCGTAGCCCTATTTGGTTAGCTTGATGGATGGAGGGGTAAAGTCAGTGTCAAAGGACTTGGTTGTCTCACTTTGATTTGAATCTACTAAGGAAGTGTTTGACTGGGTTTTATCCTCCTTAAGGGTTTCCCTGGTTGAGTGCCTACATCTTATGCTCTTTTCTTGTGTTCGTGATCTTCATTTGTTTGGCATTTATCTTGATGATGAAGGAACATTATAATAACAACACATGAAGTAATATAACATCACAAGAACTTGTCAAAGTAAGAAAAATCAAGCTAAAAGAAAACCTAATCATATTGCCCTAGATTTCTCAACATCATGGACATGTAATTATGTGACTAATAGAAATAAAGAGTTGGTTGAGTTATTATTTGCTGCTCATTCGGATTTTCATTGTGCATTTTGTTGTATGAGGGTTTACTATTGAACATGTTTGACGAAATTTCCCCATGGAAAAATGTTTCTCTTGATTGCATTTAAGTGTTTGAAAGTCTAAGCGAGAATTTAGTGAATTTTGGCACATATCTAAAAGGGACAATACAACGTTCCAAAATCCATTGAAATTTTCCTAAAAGGGACATTATATTAGCCTTTTTTTTCCAATGGTACAACACTATATATTCCATATGAGGAATATACATATTCTGTAAACATCTATCATGTCACTTACGAGAATTCAATCTAGGTGGGGAGGATCCCATTCCTATCGCCCAACCACCCGAGATAACCCCATTTGACAATAAAAGGGACATTACATTAGTTATCCAGAAATTGCCTTGAAAAACTATTTGAAATCAACTAAGAAAGAGAAACTCCAAGATGAAAACCAAAACTTTCATGAAAATAATTCACATTTTAATGAATGATCTCAACAATTCATAATGATTCACTGAGGGAGAGGCCTATATTTATAGATGTCGCTCTTAATTTCTCCCTGTCTAGCTCCTCAAAATTAGGTGATTTTTCATCCATAGTATGCTTGGATACTAGGTCAATTTGAAAAAATTCACATTACATTGCTTAAAACCCTCATCAAAGGCAAGACATCCCATCAAGGAAGGTTGAATTTGGAGAAAATGAGGAATGAACTAGCCTAGAAATCCAATGTTCCACGAAAATTTGACTTGAATTTGTTTCATTTTTTCAGTACATAAGAGGTCCAATGACTTGATTCGGAGGTTAAACATTGCTTGAAAAGTGGCTTGAGCTCTCCCAACAACTAGCATGGATAACTTTCTTCTTTGATGGAGAAGTGATGTTTGAAATAATGTTTTTAGGCTCCTCTTGCTTGACCTTGACTTCATTTGACCTTGGAATGGCTTGGAGATCTCAACGACCTCCTAAATTTGCCTCAACATTCCTCATACTTGACAACCTCCAACAACTAGAAAAAGATGGACGCTACTCTTGTTTTTGGTCCATTGCTTGCTTTTTGTGTGATCTCGACCTAAAACGAGTCTTTTTTGATCCCTAAAGTGTTCCTTGCCTTGACCTCTATGTTGCTCTTCACACATCCCAGGTCACCTTACATGAACTCACAACTACCCCAAAGATGAAGCTAGCCCCTCCAAAAGGTACCCTAAACTTGGAAAAGGCACTTCTGGGAGGGTGTTAAGAGCGCTTTGACTTGTAACTGCTTTCTCTTGACTTGGAGGTTGCAACTGACCCTTCTTTGCCTTGGAGGATGTGGGACGTTGCCTTGGGGAGAGAAAACACATTGTGAACTGAGGCTACCAAGAAGAATGATGGCCATGGCCAAAGAGGTGTGCATACACAAGGAGATGATCCATGTGGGGAACAAAGAGGTGCGTTGGAATAGGGAAAAGTACAAAATAGGTGATCACCTTTACAAGGCTAAAGAACAGCAAGTGCTCCCATAAATCATGAGTTTAGAGGTGCACTGGAATAAAGGGAAAATGGGTGAAAATGTACAATAAGCAATCACCTTCACTGGGGTAGTGCTCCCATAAATCATGGGTCCTAGTAGGTCCACCTCCATGATGCCCACATATCACCCAAAGACATAAAAGATGTCCATCAAAGCACGGCGATACCACCCACCAGGGGGATGTCACATTGCCATAAAACCAAGCACCATGAAGATGAAGCTAAAAAAACCAACCATAATTGTCCACCATCAGGATCTAGGAGGAACTTTACCAAACACACCCACATGGCCTTATAGGGTTATTACTTGCACACATTTAGGCTTATAAATGGTGTGCTGAAAATTTCTAGAGTACCTCAGCTGAAAGAGGTGTAACAGTCCACTCGAAACATTGGATGTTTCATAATCTTCTAAACAGTTTCTTGCAAAAAGGATTCGCAACACAATTTATCAAAGTTGTCCTTTACCTTGTTTTAAGAACTAAGAGTTGGCCTACAGGTTCTGGTGTGATTTAGATGATATTCTTCTTTGCGATGTTGGGGGAAAATTTGAATGCGTGGTCAATTTGACTTTGTGGAAATGTGTTTTGTGTCACTAATTTTTTTCCACGTTGCCATGCTTTCACCCTTTAGCCTGCAGGTGAGAATGAGGGAGCCCCAACTAACAATTGACTCACAAGGAGTGAACATGTTATAAGTGGGATTTAAACTGGATGGGGAGAATAACAACTTCTCCTCTCTACCACTTTGAGCTACACCCAATTGATGTGCTATATGTCAATAATACACACAATCACTAGACTTCCTCAAGACAACCATATAATCAAGATATAGTGTTTTATCAGCCACTGATATTAAACTATTTTTCTCATGTGTATTTTCGAGAATGGTAGAAACATCTCCAACAAAATTAGAGATGTAAAAGCATCTCAATGTATTTCGTAAGAGTATTTTGGAACCAAATAATTTACGTATCTTGAAAATGATCACGTGAGGCTGTTTCCACAAGATGTTTCTAAATATCAACGAACACCTCTTGTAAAAACAAATTTTATATGCTTTGCAGTCTTCCAATTTTATTAAGAGAGTCATTTTCATGTCTCTAACCTCAACTATTTTCCATGTTTACATTTTACATGGTGCTACAACATATTGTGCATCGTAATCTTGCAATATTATGCAATGTTTTAAAGAAAACCTTGTCACCTGCTGTCTCATTCAAAGAACAAATATTCCAATCCCATGGATATGATGGCTGACTTAGGTTGCACTAGATAAATACTGAGAGTGATATAATTATAGTTCTTCAAGTTTCTTAGTTTCACCTTTTCTTATCCTCTCCAAAGCATTACTGCAATGACCAAGATTCAATATCTAATCTCAAGCTCTAGCAAGATTCGGAGCCCACAGACAGTTTTTATTGGACAGGCACTTTCCTACAATTCATGCTGTTACTGCAAATAGGTAAAGCTAAAATGTTCTACTTAAGAAGATAATAAGATACATGCATAATTTAGTTTGCTTACTATGGTTCTCGAGGAATTGAGCATAACTCATTATTTTCAAAAACAAAATTACAGTTGAATGCAAATTACACATCTTATTACATACAAAGCATGGCAACATCACTGCAAAAATATACTAGTGCTAATGTAATAAGGCCTCCGTGGGCCAGTTTTTCCCTTTTATCAATATGATACTTGTTTCCATATAAAGTTGTCCACAAAGAACCATCAACTCTCCACTCACACTCTTCCATGATATCATCATGCTTTATACAGCACAACTCTTTTTGAAGCTTTCTGTTATACTTTCTACAGTCTCTTCATGATATCATCATGCTTTATACAGCACAACTCTTTTTGAAGCTTTCTGTTATACTTTCTACAGTCTCTTCTGTCGAGACACTTTTTGATCGTTCAAATGAAACATCTCATTTTTACACTAGATCGAAAGAAAACCTGGAGAGCTGCTGTGGAATACTTGAGATTTCTGGACCATATTTCTGCATTCAAGTTTGCACCATTAGAAGATCATTGATGTGCATTATGTCAGCAAGCATATCGATTGAAGATACAAAACAAAGGACAGTGCAAAATCCAAATAAAATGCAATTTTAAAAGGTTTTGCATGTTTGCAAATTTACCTCAACATTATCAAAGAGTTCAAACAATGGAACAGCAAGAATTTTCAAGTTCTTGGGTACTTCAAAGCATTGGTTTTCAGATAAATGAACAACATATATCTTCTTGCATTCCTGCAAGAAAAGATATAATATTCAGCAGAAAGTTCCATATTTATGTTACAATCGAGCTGATTAACAATCCTCTTTGTACCTTTGGTTTATTGATATGCGGTGGACAATATGGATACATCAAAGTCTCAAAATTGGGCCTCCACCACACTCCAACACACTCTCCAATCTGCAAAAAGCAGCCAATGCCTAGCAGATGAATAGGTCCAGCTATCCAAAGGTCATAAAAATAATAGAAACTATCTTTTAAAAATAAACATGCTGATTACTAAGAATAACATAACATAGTACATTTGAGAAGTTCCAAATTTTAGAGTTAACATAGATCTATCTAAACCTTGGATTTATTAAGTACCAACTGCAAACTTGGTGTAAACTTAGGTTTTATGTCTTAGAAAACCCAGGTGCAAACTTAGACATCATCTTTTATTTTTTTATTTTATTTTAGTTAGTTTGTGTTACATGTGACATGGACATCTCTTCCCCACAGGCTATAAGAGCACTGAAAGACCAAAGAAGTGTTGTGGAAAATATTAATTTTAGC
Source organism: Pinus taeda (assembly GCA_000404065.3). Lineage (NCBI taxonomy): Eukaryota > Viridiplantae > Streptophyta > Pinopsida > Pinales > Pinaceae > Pinus > Pinus taeda. Next base: position 62,797 of record APFE031530776.1, read on the forward strand.
ATCAAGACACTAAAGATACAGAAAACATGTTATAACTTGTGAATCTAAGCTGTTATCTATGTTAAATTCATCACATTATGCACCTAACCCCTATTAAATTAGGGAAAACATACGTAAGATGGTTCAGCCATGTAAAATCGAAATAACAAGATGAATTAGTGAAGCCCTGTTGTGGACTTAGGCACTTGGTTCATCCTCGCGATACAGACAGTGATGTTCAAACTAAGAGTACTATTTTTCTTAATTGAACTGACAAAGTACTGACAAACCTCTGTGAAAGAGAATAAGAAACAAAGTTGTAAGCCAAGTGATTGAAAGGTGACAACCAAACAGAAAGCTTGGTGATTGTGTTTTATGTTTCTTTTGACTACTGTATGGCTGCTTTTTGCTTCATTTTCACCATTATATAGATAATAGATTGCATGATGAAATTCACAATACTGTGTATCTGCAAAGCAAACATAATATAAGCACATAAGAGGAAAAAATGAAGACGGGAGAATTGCTCGTTGATAAGTTGCGCGCCTCTGATTTACTCAATAGTACATATTTATTGTTGAGAGTCAATGTTCATTTTGTTCACAAATTAAGCAATTTTTTTTTGAAGAATATTGTTGTTGAAATGTACTGTAGCCGAGAAATAGATGAAGGGAGCTCTGCCAGAGTTCTTCATACATGAAGCTCAGAGCATTGATGACCTTGTACTGGTTTCCTTAATTTCCCATCGCTATTGTCTTAGCTCACTTCTCTCACAGCCTTGTAGTGAGGTGGCTCAAGGTGGCCTTTCCTCCCTTCCATAAGGTGTGAGGAGGGTTTAATATGACAATCCCTCAACCCAATGTTGAGTTCACTAGTACTAATATTCCAGAGCTCTAGTTATTCAAAGAGGAGGTGAACGATAATCATGGTTCCACCAAAGGCACGGAGGAAATTCATCCCTAAAATTTTCCACAAGGTATAGAAATTCCTCTCAATGAATCCCTATTCTCTGGATGAATATGTTGACAGTTGGTATATGTGTTAATCTCGACCTGCACACATTGCCTGTATATTTTTTTGGCTGAATACCATCCAAGTCCATTATTAAGGCTTGGGTTAAGGAACTCTAGGAGCCACATAGCTAGCTCTGTACAACCACCTAACTTGACAGAAGGTTTTTTTTAGTTCACATTTAAGGAGGAAACTCATTGTGTTGCCATTGCTGCTTGTGGTCTTTGCATCTATCATAACACCCTAGTCATCCTAATCATTGCTGAAAAAATTGGAATTGGAAAAAAATTGGCAAGGGTTTGGAATACAACTTCTTGGCAACATCAAGGCAAGAAATAAGCAAGCTGCAACAAGCATTAAAAAATACAAAATAAATTCATGTTTATCAAATTTATAAACATATAAACCAATGACAACATCAAATAAACACATTGGCATGTAAATATGGAAAAAAAACACCAATATATTTAATGTAGTGGATGCCAAATAAAATATAAATAATAAAACATCAAAGAAAGTCGACACTGAATCCAAAACCCTGATATCTAACCAATCAATAACTCAAAAGTGAATAATTAGTACAAAAGCATCAAATAAATAAATGTATCTCATCATCATGAGTCATCTAGAATGACAAATCTAGCAGCTAGCTATCTAGTATCAAACCACTCTTCCCCTAATACAAGAAAAGGTCGTGGCTCACTTGCCACTAGAAAGTCCCACATCATTTGTCTGACATCAACTAGTGGGTGTAGCTATATCAATTTGTGTAGAAGTTGAGGCTGATGTTGCCACATCACCCTCCATGATGTCAAAGGGCTCCTCTGAGCTTGATAATCCTTCCTTTCCTCCTACACCTGTTGGTATTGCTCCTCTAACCACGCAAGTTCCTTCCCAAGAATAGGTACCTCGTACTTCACCCTCCAATTAGACAATATATTAATAATGTCCAAGGAAATGACATCCACATTAGGTATTTTCTCTAGCTGCCTCATCCACAATTGGAGACTAGTAAATATATACCAAATGATTAAGATGTGGGAAACCCAATCTGTAAGAGGGCCATAATAAATTGAATGAGTTGTGAGGGTAGGGTCATAAATTATAATAATTGTAATTTCTTAGTTGAAGTTCTAATCTATTGTGCTTCTTTGAGTGTATTTTTCCAAACAAACTCCAATTTCCCTCACATATATGTGTCTGGCTGAGAACTCGAATGGCCCATTTTCACAAAATGGCACTATTACATTGTAATTTCACCACCAAATATCTACAAAAAATAAAAAAAGACTTAAATAGCATTTCATTATAGTGGAAAAATATGGAATAGATACATTTCATTACCATGACTACTTTCCGGTCACACTGACTGGGTGGTCCCTTTGACACTAAAATAGATCTTGTTGTGGCAATCCTGGTTGCTTCTTCTGCCACTGTTGCTTTCTCTATCACATGAGTCCTTCTGCTCCTCAAAGCCCTAAGCTAGCTTTATGTACACTTCTTCTTCCTCAATTACTCCATTGAGGAAAAGCGGTCTCCACATCAACCCGATGCAATTTCCAAAGCAATAGAGATAATAATTTTAAAATAAGTGTACCTAACAACTGGATCAAATGTCTCTTCATAGTCCTCTCCCTCTTTCTAGAAGAATCATTGAATCTCACTTTGTACTTCTTTATGTTGCCATCAATTGCATGCTTGATCTTGTAGATCTACTTGGAGGTCATTACTGACTTCTTCTTAGGTCTCGACATCATTCTTCATGCTGGCGTTCTTCAAATTTGCTAGCACGCTTGCTCTCTCTGAACTAGGAGCTCTTTTGGTCATTAGACATGATTCTAGATGTCAATACAATTTCTCCCCTCGAGCACAAATCATTGATCCTGGGAGAATCCTCTTGCCACAAACTTTGGTTTGTTCATCCCAGTGCTTTCATACTACCAAAGACTTAGCAGCCTTTACGATGTACCTGGAACCCTCATTAGGAGGTCATGGAAGAAATGATTATGACCCAACAAAAGAAACAAAGACAAGAGGCGAAATAATAGTAAAACAATAATAACTAGGGAAGAAAGATATAAAGTACTTATCTTTTGATTTGAGGATTGTAGGGAATTTGTCAACTCCCTCTTGATCATCCATCTGTAGACTCATCATTCCTTGTCCTCATCACCAACTACTAATGCACCTTGCCTTTTCTTCCTTACACGAACTAGAGTTTCTTCATTCAACTTCCTTGCATGAACTAGGGTTTCTTCATTCAATTTCCTTGCATGAGCTAGGGTTTCTTCATTTAGTTGAATCTTCAATCTACTTCTAGATTTTATCAACAAATCCTAGGGCTTTCTCATTCAAGACTTCTTAACATTATAGGGTTTACAAACCCTACTTCTAGTTCTTGTACCAAGCTACATATTCTGATCTCTGGTCAAGTGAATCTTAAAATAATAAAAAAATAAAAGAAACAACTTTCAGCCTACAAGAAAGTAATTTGATGGCCCTGCATTCTTTAGTCCTACAACTAAGTCAATAGGTCTTGCTCAAGGATTTTACAAATCATTAGGACTTCAATACAAGTTGTAGCTTTTAATTTCTCTTCTAGGTCTTACCTCACTTTACTACCTTACTTTCCATGTTGTCCATCTAACAATCTTTTTCTGCTTCAGATAGTCCAGGTCCAACTCTTTCTATTTTTGAGGTCCTCTGTAATTTGGACTACTATACATAGACCCCAACTGTTTCTGCGAATCAGAACATGTATCTCGTATCATCAACGAGTTCAGTTTGTTCTTGTATATGAACTAGATTGATTCTAGGTCACATTAGTCTTCAATTTTATCCAAAGCTTGCAAAGAATTTGACCAAAACATTCCACTATATACATCATAAGAATAGCTTGAGCTGCGATACTGTTGTTTCAATCAGAAACTTGTGTTGTGGACTATTTAGTGTGTTTAATGTTCTTTTGTTGCAAGACACTCCTTGCATACAAATTTCGTAGACAGATACACCCTTCTGAAAAAAAACTCTTACTTTCCAGACTTATTCAACTTTATACACCAATCCAACTTATCAAGCTAGTCACTTAACATTTCAAGTCTTCTCTTAGAGTCATCCAATAGCAAGCTTAATTTCTTTGTCATCCCAGGCTCAAACTGCAACTACTAACATCCTATAGTATTCAATTTCATAACTGTCCTCCAATTCTTTTATAAGGACCCCTTCTTTACTCATACAATGTAGTTCTCAAACCTTGACACTTTCCTTTCAACTTGGTCTGCAACTTAGTTGACACTCTTTACATCCTATGGATTTCAATTCAAGGAATTTCCTAGGCCTTTCGACTTTTTTTTTATCGCCCTCTGAGGTCTCTCGACCTCCTTTTGTCTACGTCCTTCCTCAAACATGTTGTGGCCTAGTCCTAAGGGCTTTTGGCCTACTAAGAGATGGATTTCGGTCCTGAACCTTGGGCTTTGGCCCTCTTCATATACACAAATAACCTTGGCTAAAAGCACAGACAAATCTTGGCCTCCTTTGGAGCATATTTTGTCCTTTCAATTGCAAGCAGAGTCTGGACTAGGGCTTCTTTTCATTAGGATAATCTTCAAATTGTGTGAGAGAACAAGCCCTAGAGGACGACTTCAAACAGTTTAACTTAGTCAAGATTCAAGGCTGCTCCTTTACCCATGCTTTGATACCATGCTGATTTTTCAATTCTATACTGATAATTACTTCTAATGATTCCTTAATTTAATCCTTCTTGAGTTTACATTCATCATTAAGCAATTACAAAAAAGATCTCAACGTCGACAAAGTATGATTATTACTGTGGATACTCTGAAATACAACTCAACAGAAATTAACCACAGAAGTCTAAAATCCAGAAACAATAATTATTGAGAAATCTAGGGAAGCATATAGTTTGATTTCTCTTATACTTTGACAAGTTATTGTGATTATATTAGTTCTTCATCATTATTTTTATGTTCTTTTCATCATCAAGACAAATGCCAAACAAGAAGATCACAAATGCAACAAAAGGAAACCAGAGATAGGCTCCAAGCCAGGGGAAAACCCATTCAAACTCTTCTACTAGTAGAACCAAGTCAAATGAGCAAACCAAAACCTTTTGACCAGGACCAAGACCTCCCTCCATCCGTCAAGTCAACCTCTTATGAAGATAAGTCAAACTTCCCAAGTCAACACAAGTCTGCTCCTTAGAAACAAGTCAACAAGGTCTCCCTCAGTTCTGCAATTTTGCTGTTCTATTACAGACTAAGGCCTGCAACTTTATTGCTCCATTACAGATTGCAACTTCATTGCTCCATCACAAACATGACCTTGCAACTTCGCTGCTCCATCTCGACCCTGTAGTAGCTCTGCAATACTTCGATTCTATGGCAGAAAGACAATTTTTTTAGCTCTCATACATTAGATAAGTATCTTCTTTTCTTCGTTATGCCTTTCCTTCTTTCTTTTGGTTTCTTTACATCCTTATTCCTTACTTGGAAGCTTGCAGATCGAACTTGCACTTGCTTGTCTTCTTTTAGGTCGAATGCTAGGGTATTTATAGTGGTTGCAATCTGTTCTTGAGGCCGACATGAATAGTAGGCACACTGACTTGATGGTGGAGGTGTAGATGGCTAAATTACATCAAATAATTTTCTTTCTTTGAAACAAAGAGCCTATTAAGGGTTTAAAATATAATGACAATGACACAAACCTATAAGCCTTCAATGGAGGCTTGACCTAGAAACATAAAGCATGAAACCCATGTTAAATTTTTTTCTTTCTTTTATAATTTTTCTTTTCTTTTGACAATTACATTATGAATCAAATACAATTATGAAAACCCAAACTAGTTACATTTCTCAACAATAATGACAGTAGGATCATAAAGAGATAGCCAAACACAAGAGACACAAAGTTTTACCTTGGGAAAACCCAACCTCAGGGAAAACCCAACAACCTTTTCTTAGAGAAATTATTCAATTCAACAAGAGATACAATCTGATTTTCCAGTCAAAATAAAGTCAAACTGCCTAGCAAACAAGCCCATGTCAAACTTGGTCAAACTGAGAAACTTCGGCCTCCTTTTCTTACACAACATTTCGGTTTGTTCCATGTTAAAATTTCTGTTTTCCCACCCCGGTTTTCAGTTTCTCCTTATTTCTCCCATGTAGTTAAATGCCCTTTCCCATAAACATACATTCAACAGGCTGGAAAAAATAAATTTGCTGAAAACACAAATTCTGGAAAATTTACAGAATGCTGGAAATTGCAGAAATAAAAATCAGCAGTAATAAACAGCCATTAAAACACATTAAAACACTGATATTTTTGGTCAACGTGACCCTGGAAAAACCCCCTACAACTCTTGGGGAAAACCAGTTTGAGAGCTCTTCTTTATTTCTGAAAAATGTCTTTTTACAGCAAGAAAATTTCAGCAAAAAATTACAGCAAAATGATTTTTTTCAGCAAGCAAACTTATCCGTTTTCAGCCCAACGGACCACCTGGAAACTTGTCTTTCTGTTGTTCTGATTTTGCTGAAGAGCTGCCTGGTATGTGTGCCAAACTGCTGCCTCTTTCTCCTTCTTGTCCAGAAATCTCCCTTGCTCTCTTGCTCTCCTTCTCCCCATCTGCTCATGAATGATCTTTTCCTCCTTTTCCTCCTTTAATATAACTCCAAGTGACTTTTGGGTGATCCAAAGTGACTTTTTGGTGATCTCTAAATCCAATGGCTGAAATAGATTTAGATCAATGGCTGAGATTAAATGCACTTTTAAATCTCACTTTCTATTTTTTAATTCACCCATTTTAATAAAGACCCACTTAGTCATTTATTTCCAAAGTCACTTTTTCCTTTCTAATTTTTCATTGACTTTATAAAAGTCACTTTAAAATTAGACTTAGTAACTTTATCACTTAAAGTCACTTTTAAATTAGATTTTAACTTTATAAAAATTATAAAGTTACTTTAGGAGAAAAATTAAAATCTTTTGGACACTTTTCCCTAGGCCAAAGATTAAAGCCTAAGGGAACCACCTGTCCTCCGGTACCAAATTTCAACATTCCATAGATAAAACCACATAAACACTTTAACTTGCTCCACACGTGTGAGGACAATCTTAGGTCAAACAGATATGAAGAATGGTTTGAACAGATTTTGGTCTTCTTCTCTTCCTTTTTTTAATTCTTCTTGTTAGCTTGATCTTCTTCTTATTATTAGTGTATGTGTGTTCCATCAAACTGCTACCAAAACACAAGAAACAAGAACACAAGATATTGGCTCTCTGCCAGGGCAAAAACTCTCTAAGACAATCTTAGGTCAAACAGATATGAAGAATGGTTTGAACAGATTTTGGTCTTCTTCTCTTCCTTTTTTTAATTCTTCTTGTTAGCTTGATCTTCTTCTTATTATTAGTGTATGTGTGTTCCATCAAACTGCTACCAAAACACAAGAAACAAGAACACAAGATATTGGCTCTCTACCAGGGCAAAACCTCTCTCTCTTAGAGAGGAAAACCCTTTCGTAAATTTCTCTTATTGAAGCTTCTATTGATCAATGCCAAACCCTAGACCCTTGACAACAATATCCTCCAAGCACAAGTCAAGCCTTCGTCCTTCTTTTTCCTGCACTTTGTCCTCCTTCTTCTGGCATGTCTTTCTTCTTTCATTGGCACTTCATTCTTCTTTGGGCAGTTGATAGTAGTCTTGGTTATACTTGCTCCAGAAGAGATATTCTTCTTTGATTCTTAGTAGGCTCCTTCACATATGAAGGGTACCTTATTTTCTTTCCAACAGAGCACCTTCTTAAGGTATAGTTGCAGACTTGCTGTGACAACAATGCAACCCTATTTCTTCGCACGTGTGAGGGGATACCTTATGAAAGTGACCTCTTCCTTCTTCGCTTGAGTAGGAGGCCTTATAGGCCTATGTTTCTAGCCCAAACAATGAGAGATATGTGACTGTGGTAGAGGGATGCTATGACAGAAAATAAACCCTTTCTTTCTCGCACGTGTGACTATAATTTGACCTTAGAACAAACTTCCAAGGCTCAGTTTTGTTTCCTCCTTCGCTGCACTAGAGGCTGTAGAATTTTTCATTGTAGATCAACAGATTATGCAATATACTAAAGCAAAATACTAGATCTACTTCTACAACAAACTTGCGGAAGCTTAATCGATTATGAGCAAGATCAAATAGAACACATATAATTGAGAAAGAGAAAGCAATCACACATGAACACAGAAGAATACTCTAGGGAAAGCCTCAGCTAAAAAGCCCCGATCTCTGTAATATCATACAAGTGGAAATATGTCCGGATTACACAAAGCTTTAGCTCACAAGCTATCCAGCTCTCAGTACAATCCTACAATGCTGCTCATAGACTGAATAGACACAACATATGCATTCCTCAGTCCTCCAAGCCTCCTATTTCCTTGCGCAGTTTCCCCTGGGTCCTCCAGCTGCAACCTGTGTGATTCTCACCTCACACACAATACTGACCTCTGAAATAACTGCACAAACCTGAAGGAGATAATTCCTTCTGCATGGATGAGTTTCCTTTATAAGAAAAATCCTCCAATTGATAGTACATTGTCCATTCCTCTGATCTCAACTGGGTCTCTGACTGAACTGACATGCATGAGTTATTTATGAGAGAATATTTAGTTATCTGGAGAGTAGCAGTTACATGCATGCAAGCATTAACTAACTGAACTCACAATTGATTCAACAAACTGTTGTAACTAATCTAACTGGACTTGACTCAGTTAACTGAGCCAACTAATTACAACTCAATATTACAACTCAATATTACAACTCATCCTTATCTCTTTAACTGATGGATAAATTCCTCAATCAATGGGATAATTGTTGCATGTCCTCACATAGACTTCATGTTTGATTTTCTCTAACTAATTAACTCAAGATGAATTAATTAATTATTTTACAAACGGCTGCTAAGATCAAATTCGAACTTTTACTTCTCTATTTTAGTTCAGAGACTAACTAAAATAGGAATCCATCCCGAAATGCTATTTATAGCAATGCTATTTTTAGAACTTCCATTTTTCATTCCTTGTTGCTATGTCCAACATTGGTATCCGAACTGCTATTTATTACACTGCTATTTTTAGCACTTCTATTTTTAGCATTTCTTGTTGCCATTTTCAACAGAGGTTCCCTTTCCTCATCTTTCTTCACCCTTTTCTCGACTTCCTTTCTTGTTGATTTTAGAGATGCTTGATGCTTGTAGTTGGAGGAATGGACAACCTCTCTATATAGAGGTTTGTCCCTTCTTTAGGCAGCCTTGAGGCCGACTAGAAGACTTTAGGCCGACTTGACTTTTATACTTCGGATTTGATTCTTTGGTGATGTCGTTGCATGGAGGAGACTTGTGACTTTGCTTGGAGGTATTTTTTTGACTCTAATACAAGTATATACATGGTGTAACATGCCCTTAAGGGTCTTCATCATTTCTTTTAACTCTTTGACTTCCCTATAACACCTTAACATGTGCTAGACCTATTCAATGAGAAAAAAACTCAATGATATAAATAACAAAAATAATATTTCTTTTCCTTTATAAATACAAATATCAAAATTACATTTATGAAGACCGAACCTAGCTACACTTTTTTCAACACTCCCTCTTAACTAGGGAGGTATTCATAAATCATTACAAGGTGTTTGGCTATTTTTTCAATCTTGAAGAATTCACATAAGAGAAGCCGGATTGGAAATCCATCTATTATAGCATCATAGTAACCAACATTGTTTTATAGCAAGGCCTTGACTAACAACTCTACCTCTCATAAGATCAGATCACAATGTTCGCGAGACCAATGATTTATAGACATCTTTATCATTGTCTCTCAAGGTACATACCCACCTAGGTGTTCACTGAGTATGACCTTCTAGGACTATTCTTGTCTTGGGTTCCCAACCCTCAAAGAATATTGGTCCTCTTGCCTACTCTTATCTTGGATGCCCTACACATCCTCAAAGAGCATCGAATGCTAGATGATTACCCAATCCTCCATTCTTTCTTCCAAAGTGAAGACAAGAATGTTGTGTCTATCTCTTCCTCTCAATTGGGGAAGGTATGCCCAAGTTTTCTCTGACAAAGAACTCACTCAAGCTCCTTTGTAATTAGGAACTTGCTCAAGCTCCCTCTTAGTTAGGGACTTGTCCATTCATCAACAACTTCTTCTCCATGGGTCCTTCAGCTGTTGGATCTTCTTCTTCCTTTGATGTCATGAAGTTTTGTTGAGCTTCTTCTTTGTAGGGCATCAACCATCGATCACTTTCCTTCCTAGTTTGTTATGTCATTTCTTCCTTTGTGGAAAGTGGCCTTCTTGATATATGTCAGGATCTTTCGTCATCTAGCTACTCCTTTTTCATTTGACTATATTTCAGAATGTGTATCATATGGATGCTTAGTTATGCCTGTCTTTTCCAATACTTCGATTTAGTAGCCCTTCTTGAATTCATCCTGATATTAAGTCATCAAATAGTGCTTTGTTGGATGGCCTTCTATTAATTTTTGGTATGTTCTATGCTAGAGCAATTTATTTAAATTTTCACAGTTAGTAATCACATCAGCATTAAGATAAATTGCAGATAGAACACAAATATAAATCGCAGAAGACAAGCCAAGACAAGAGGACACAAGATGTGGTGCTAGCCAGGGACAAACCCCACAATGTGTGGGGAAACCCTTCATCAATTCTTCTTTTATGTTCTTCAAAGTTTAGCACACAGAGAGAGGGAGAGAGACAATACATTTACAATAGACGTCAACACTTTGACTTATCTAGATCTAGCATAATAGATCATTTCGTATAACGATGAGATCAGTTGAAGACATTCTGCTTCAACTGATTCTCCAAGGTGACGGCTTCACCTATCATAGTACTACATCCAGGTCCACTTGCTGCATCACTACATATGATGCCATGCTGCAATAGTTGTGATTATCATCATGTAGCCCATGTCCACGATCTTATCATGCTGCTGCCCTTCATGCTCATGATCTTATAATGCTGCCTATGCATGCTGTCCTATATGTCCATGATCTCATGCTGCCCTTTATGTCCATGATCTCATTCATCATCAAGCTGCTATACATATATATGATTAACGTGATCCTTGTCACTGTTCTTTGAAACATGATGAGACTGTCGTATGCCAAGGATCTCTTGACCGTCATTGAAATCTATTTCATTATCAAAGTTATGCCAGGACTTGAAACTTCTAACATAGTCCTCATTGAGCCGAGAGAATAGATCTATCATGCTGTTCGTTGTGCTGCTACAGGTATGCCACCTTGTGTAACAGTGACACCTTCATACTGCGTAAGATATTCCTTTTGGCAGCTACAGGCCTCCCTTTTAATTACGGCCAGATCTCTTTGACTTGCTGTGTATTTACCCTCATGTATAAGGGCAATCTTAAACATGGACTGCGTTCTGCGTATAAGTGTCCCTCATACTAGCATATTAGAGTTTCTATGACCAGCGTATAACAAGTATCCTTTGCGTGAACTGGACTGCGTGTATCTTTTGCATGAACAGGACTGCAAGTATCCTTTACATGAATAGGACTGCAGCGTCACGCCTTAACTGCGGCTTCACCTCCTCGTGACTATGGTTATGACGATTGGCAGGAATCTCTATCTTGTATGTGACCTTCATCGTCAGTGGCTTCCTTGTCCAAATATTTCTCTTTCCTGATTATGGCTTTCTCAGTTGTAACATCGTCCAGCTCAATTCCGAAGTCAAAGCAGAGTTCCTCAAATTGTTCATGACTGTAAGTCTTTCCCAGAAATTTGAACAGGCGATCCTGCCAGACACTGATGATCAGCATGATAAGCAACCGGAATAAGTCCCGCTCAAGTTATTCACAGAGCCGAGGGCTTTGAAACCCTACAAGGAAACACCAGATACTCTGCAAATAATCTCACTGGAATTTTCTTTGCTTTGCATGCAGCCAGTGATTTTTGTGTCTCATGCGCGTATTAAGTGTACAACGTAAATGACACCATGAACATCAAATGAGCGTATGAGTTCATTGATGTGCGTAGTTGCTCCATTGCCAACGTTCATTCTGTACGTAGTTGCTCCATATCTGCGTGAGAGCTAGGGCATCATGAAAGTTGTGTGTATACTGCGGATATATACATATCCTCATTGTTTGCATATGTGCTATTAACAACGTAATAGTCTCCAGCATGAACAGCGTGCAATGCCTCATTATTAACTGTGTATATATCTCCATGAACATAGTAATAATGTCTTCCTTGATCTGTGGCTAAGTGTCTCAGCATTGAATTAGGGCATCCTTCATTAGTGTCTCTCCTTCTCCAAAAACCCAAGACGTGGAGAGGAGATCGCATGAAGAATCTGTGTCACTAATGACTCCAAATCCTCTCTTATTTATACTAAAAACGTAGAGGTTGAATAGATACGTCGGTTGGGCTTCTGAGCCTACATACGATGCTAGTCGGCTTGATAATAATTCCATAATCAAAGTAAATTCATATCTCCATAAATACTTATTGGAATTGGATGATCTTTAGATCAAGCCTACACCTCTCGAGGAGAGGGATCCAATAAAAATATCAGCTGCCATAAATAAGCTGACCACATGGAGTTTGGCCCTAGTTGCCAATTTAACACTCCCTCTCATCTAGGGAGAACTCCATCCGGTGATCCATAAGTCCGACTGTACTATCTTTGCCATCAGTGCCCTACACTGCTCTGTGCAACTCTGCTCAGCTTTGCTGGCTCTGCTATGCTCTACTCAGCTCTGCTGGCTCTGCTTAGCTCTGATGGCTCTGCTCTGCTAGCTCTGCTCTGCTCAGCTCAGCTCTGTTGGCTCTGCTAGCTTCGCTAGCTCCGCTAGCTCCGGTCTGCTCTGCCGAACCATGAAGAAGAAGAATTGATCAAGAATGTTTCATAACATTCTCCACTAACTAGAAGTCAGTCTTAGAGTGTGTAACACTGGTCCCAAACCAGTCTCAACCGACCCAAAGTCAGCGTCATAGTGGATACCACTCCTATCACTGGTTCCAGACCAGTATCGCAGGCTTAGAGAGGGTATCACCGGTCCCAGACCAATCTCAACCGACCCGAAGTCAGCATCATAGTATGTACCACTCTCATTGGTCCCAGACCAGTCCTGCACTAACACGAAGTCAGTCTCAAAGTATGTACCACTGATCCCAGACTAGTCTCACCGACCCAAAGTCAGCGTCATAATGTGGTACAACTCCTACCACTGGTCACAGACTAGTATAATTGATCCTAGATCAATGGAGGTCATCCTAGCGTAGGGAGTACGGTAGATACAATGATGCGTCCATCGATACTACTATGGTCCCTAACTTCATTTCCCTGCTCATTGATTAGATGAGAGGTACTTTCCATGAGTCCCAAACAGCATGGGTAGGATGCCTTGACAAGAGAACTAATCAATCCTGTCCTCACAGGAGAACACATCAATCTTGCTACAATCGCCATGGAGAACACATCAATCCAGGCCTCACAGGAGAACTAATCATCCTGTTACACAGGAGAGCGAATCATCCTGTTCCACAAGAAAGCGAATCATCTTGTTCCAGTGCGCACCACCAGGGGAGGGTGAGTCACCCTGTGGTCTTATGTTTCTCCAGTAAGAATCACAAGCCCCCTAGAGCTCCCAGAGCTTAATGTATGCAACATGCAAGACCCTTTTACAAAGGTCTCTTGACAACTCCAAGTCGTTCGGGAAAATCACAAATTTGATCTTTCCCCGGGGCTCTGACCTGTACATCATCTCAATGCGATGGAGCCTCCTTGCTCATCGACTTACCATATCCTAGATAAGGTAGTATCTGATGTCTATCAGCTGGAGCAATTGTCGAATACGGGATTCCTCAATAATTGAATCCCACCTCTGGTTGTTACAGAGAATCACAGTGCTATGTGATCAAAATAGCTCACTGAAGAGCTTCCCCAACCAAGCAGCTTCATACGAGATCATACTCGTAGATATGTATCCAGTCTCGACGGTGCTTATGGCAACTAATTTCTGCTTCCTACTCATCCATTATATCGAAGCAGAATCCAAAGAGAAACAACACTAAGAAATGCTCCAGTGATCCTCCACAGTACCTGCCTAATCAGCATTCGAATAATCATGCAATTTCTTATTTCCGGCAGTGTATCTCAATCCATGAGAGATTGTGTCCTGAAGACATCTCAGAAGATTCTTGGCACCAATCTAGTGAGGCTCAACCAAATATGAGCTCACACTCAAAACATGTGTTCAGATGGAGGTTCACCAAGAACATCAACACGAATGAGTTCTAGAAACTCAGAGGCATTTCCCAAATTAAGTCCGACATCACTATCATTTAACCTCTGAAAGTTAAGATCCTCGAGGTAGTCACAGGCTAGCAGTTCATCTTTCCACATTCGGAATCCAACTCCCTCTGTCTTCTACAAATGAGAGGGTCTGCACCTGTCAAACATAGGTGCCGGTATGAGAGGTTTGTCATCCACAACCTTCGGATGCTTTGGTTCGATTTCACTCCTAGTGAATCTCAGCGTCATTAGACAGTTGCTGATCCTCTCATACTATGCTCGGGGTGTCTTGCTTCAAGCCATAGAGGGCTTTTTTCTACTTGTATACATGAGATTCCCGTTCAAGAATCTCAAACTCCACGGGTTGTTTCAAACATGTGGACCTGCTACATGAGGGGAATGGTCCCCTTGTAAGATTTTCCTTCGATACATTTCAAACATGTACTTTCATGCTCTTTTTGAATTACTAGTCACCCTCTGACTCACAGACCTCTGGTGCTATGTGTCAATGGACATGGTCCACAGTGGACTTCTTGCAACTTGATACAACCTTGAACTCAAAAAACATCTTCGAAAATTCAATTTTCAAACACGTACCTTTCCATTGACAAATGCCACCATAAAAACTTTGACTTCCATTCCCTTTTCAGGATAGGTGGCATCGGCTCCAAGTGTAATCCCACGATTGTTTCCATCTCTATTAAATTAGAGAGTGCACCCTTCTATCCGATGAAGTGCCTTGAAGCACTACAATCAATATGCCAGATTCCCAAAGAATCTGAAGGAGAGGGCCAATACAAGATAACATATCTTTATCAGAAACAATATTTGATTCTTCTTACCTAGGTTCCATGCTTCCTTGAAGACACTCCTTCGCATAAGGGCCGACACTCATTCAGACACTCCTTCGCATAAGGGCCGAACTCATAACCAAGACATCTACCTTTCCATCCACCCTTAGATCTGTACTTCCCAATGAAGTGATCTTAAGGTATGCCATAAGAAATTTCCGCTGCGTCATTCTGATAACATTCTCTGCTTCAACTTCACTCTAGGTGAATTATGAAGAACCCATTGATCCTTTTGTCTTGTCCCAACTGATTTTGGTGATTTCTCTTTCATTCTTACTTGGGCATTGTCTTCACCTTAGCTCTGATACCATGTTAATTTTTGGTATGTTCTATGCTAGAGCAATTTATTTAAATTTTCACAGTTAGCAATCACATCAACATTAAGATAAACTGCAGATAGAACACAAATATAAATCGCAGAAGACAAGCCAAGACAAGAGGACACAAGATGTGGTGCTAGCCAGGGACAAACCCCACAATGTGTGGGGAAACCCTTCATCAATTCTTCTTTTATGTTCTTCAAAGTTTAGCACAAAGAGAGAGAGAGATAGTACATTTACAATAGACGTCAACACTTTGACTTATCTAGATCTAGCATAGATCATTTCATATAACGATGAGATTAGTTGAAGACATTCTGCATCAACTGATTCCCAAGGTGACGGCTTCACCTATCATAATACTATATCCAGGTCCACTTGCTGCATCACTGCATATGACTCCATGCTGCAATAGTTGTGATTATCATCATGCAACCCATGTCCATGATCTTATCATGTTGCTGCCCTTCATGTTCATGATCTTATAATGCTCCCTATGCATCATCATCATGATGTCCTATATGTCCATGATCTCATGCTGCCCTTTATGTCCATGATCTCATTCATCATCAAGCTGCTATACATATATATGATTAACGTGATCCTTGTCACTGTTCTTTGAAACATGATGAGACTGTGGTATGCCAAGGATCTCTTGACCGTCATTGAAATCTATTTCATTATCAGAGTTATGCCAGGACTTGAAACTTCTAACATAGTCTTCATTGAGCCGAGAGAATAGATCTATCATGTTGTTCATTGTGCTGCTATAGGTATGCCACCTTGTGTAACAGTGACACCTTCATACTGCGTAAGATATTCCTTTTGGCAGCTATAGGCCTCCCTTCTAACTGCGGCCAGATCTCTTTGACTTGCTGCGTATTTACCCTCATGTATAAGGGCAATCTTAAACATGGACTGCGTTCTGCGTGTAAGTGTCCCTCATACCGACGTATTAGAGTTTCTATGACCAGCGTATAACAGGTATCCTTTGCATGAACTGGACTGCGTGTATCTTTTGCATGAACAGGACTGCGAGTATCCTTTGCATGAACAGGGTTGCAGCTTCACACCTTAACTGCGGCTTCACCTCCTCGTGACTACAGTTGTGACAATTGTCAAGAATCTCTATCTTGTATATGACTTCTTCATTGTCAGTGGCTTCCTCGTCCAAATCTTTCTCTTTCCTGATTATGGCTTTCTCAGTAGTAACATCGTCCAGCTAATTCCGAAGTCAAAGCAGAGTTCCTCAAATTGTTCCTGACTGTAAGTCTTTCCCAGAACTTTGAACAGGCGATCCCGCCCGACACTGATGATCGGCATGATAAGCAACCGGAATAAGTCCTGCTCAAGTTATTCATAGAGCCGAGGGCTTTGAAACCCTACAAGGAAACGTCGGATACTTTGCAAATAATCTCGCCGGAATTTTCTTTGCTTTGCACGCAGCTAGTTATTTTTGTGTCTCATGCGCGTATTAAGTGTACAGCTTAAATGACACCATGAACATCAAATGAGCGTATGAGTTCATTGATGTGCGTGGTCGCTCCATTGCCAACGTTCATTCTGTACGTAGTTGCTCCATATCTGCGTGAGAGCTAGGGCATCATGAAAGTTGTGCGTATACTGCGGATATATACATATCCTCATTGTTTGCATATGTGCTATTAACAGCGTAATAGTCTCCAGCATGAACCGCGTGCAATGCCTCATTATTAACGATGTATAGATCTCCATGAACAACGTAATAATGTCTTCCTTGATCTGCGGCTAAGTGTCTCAGCATTGAATTAGGGCATCCTTTATTAGTGTCTCTCCTTCTCCAAAAAGCCAAGACGTGGAGAGGAGATCACATGAAGAATCTATGTCACTAATGACTCCAAATCCTCTCTTATTTATACTAAAAACGTAGAGGTTGAATAGACACGTCGGTTGGGCTTCTGAGCCTACATAAGATGTTGGTCGGCTTGATAATAATTCCTTAATCAAAGTAAATTCATCTCCATAAATACTTATCGGAATTGGATGATCTTTAGATCAATCCTACACCTCTCGACGAGAGGGATCCAATAAAAATATTAGCTGCCATAAATAAGCTGACCCACATGGAGTTTGGCCCTAGTTTCCAATTTAACACCTTCCATCATGACATCTTTGTAGACTTGAATCAGTTATCTGCATCTTAATATCTCCAAGGCCTTCATGGGTGTCAAGAATCCTTTGATCTTTTTCTTTGTCAGAATTGTCATGCCTTCTTTCGAGAGATGTCTTTGATGGATCTTGTCAGATAATGATTCTTTGTAACCATGGTGTTCTTACATCTTTGATCTCTTTCTTCATTTGCTTCTTCATAGATTTTTTAGTCAACCATCTCATACTCCTTATGAGGGTACTTCTTCATGTTGACCTTCATTGGTTTGTAATCCATGCTTTCGAGCATGTCATTGGTGAAAGAGATCCTTTTATACTTGATCATGTTTAGAACTATTCCCATGATTCAATAATACATATGATGACATGTCTAAAATTGATGCATACATACCTCATCTTGATTCTTCTTTTGATCATCTCAGCTTCTTTTGTTGGTCCTTCTTGATTGATATTGCCTAAATATTCTTGCTTCATCTTTTCTCGCATGCATATCATCCTTTCTTTGAATCCCATGAATGGAACTCCTATTGAGACATCTGCTCTTACTTATGAACCTTCTTTTGAAGATTCTGTTAGAGGATCTTGAAGACCTTGACCCTGCAAATGCTTCTTCCTTTTTGATGATGGAGGTTTTCTAAGATTTAATCATTATCAATTTTCTGTCATCATGGATGAGGTCCTTTAATAGGTATATTCTTTCTACAAGAATATCTTGAGCTATATCTACATCATGCTCCTATATTCTAGAGAATATCTTTAAACCATGCATTCTATCCTATTTCTATATGCTCCTACGATACTCAAAACATTGAAAGAAGACTTATGTAAAGAAGTTGACTTAGTCATAGTAGAATCTAGAGGATCTTCCTTCTTCTGCTTCTTGTCTTCTTCTTTCACTTCTTGAGTTATGTGAGCTTCTTCTCTTTTTCTCTTGTTGTTGTCCTGCTTAAGCTGGGACAACCCCTTTTGTAGTGTCCATATTCTTGACAGCCAAAGCATTGGACTTTGGACATATCTCTGTTGCTTGCTCTTTGTGGACCAAATTTGCCAAATTTTACCTTTCTCTTGGCCATGGTAGTAAATGCTTGCTCTTTTGATCCCACATCATCCTTGGCTTTGAGTCTAGTCTCCTCAATTTTGCATAGAGACCAAAGTTCACTTAGTGGGGTAGCTTCCTTTTTGGCATATATGCTTGATGTGAAGTTGCCCCAATCCTCAGGTAGAGCATTGAGTACTACAGTTGTCATTTCTTTGTCAGACATGACTTCTAGTTCTTGAAGTTGATCTCTCATCTCAGAGATCTTCATGAAGTAGGAGCTATTCCTTCCTTTGATATCTTCATCTTGTACAAATCATTACATAGAGATATCACTTCTCCAGCTGTGCTTACCGAGAATAACTCTATTAGTTTATCATAGATTTGTTTTGATGTTTCAAATTTGGAGACATAAGGACTGAGAGAGTCCTTGATAGATTCTATTAGAATCCTTTGAGCTCTTGTCTCATCTTTATTGTACCTTGCTAAGGTTTGAGTTTGTTCCTTAGTAGGGATAGTGATATTCCCTTTGATGAGGTCTAGAAGTTCATTCTCCTTGAGAAGTAAATTAGTCGTCCCAACCAATTTGTTGCTTTCCTTGCAAAAAGACATTGAGGTATGTTCAGGAGGGGACATATATATACTTGATACAATTTGTGATGTAGTAGTCTTGCTTTCTTCTTGAAGACTAAATGGCTTGCCTTCTTGGATCTTGATGATCTTCAAATTGCCTCCTTCAAATAGACTTGATTGATGAGATTTGCTTGGAGAGAAGGACTTGACTTGTAGTGCTTTTTCCCTTGAAGATGGTGTAGCTTGATGTAGGTCCTTCTTTGATTGGATCTTCTTGTAGGTGCCTTTGTATGAAAGGCTTCTCTTCTTGCTTTGCAGTCTTCCTTCGTGGATAGTAGATGGTAGACTTTCTTGTCCTTGATGTATTTGAGACTTCTTGGCTTGATGCTTCAACCTTGTAGATGTTCTTGAGATGTCCTTCCTTGATGTGTCACCTTATGAGTGTTCTTGAGATGCCCTTTCCTTGAGGTGTCACCTTAGCTCTAATACCATATTGAAGAATCTAGGGCAATTAGTGATAATAGGATTCTTCTAGACTTGATAATAATTTGTGAAGCACTTTTTTAAATTCTTCTTGTTAGCTTGATCTTCTTCTTATTATTAGCATATGTGTGTTTACTTCATCA
Source organism: Pinus taeda (assembly GCA_000404065.3). NCBI lineage: Eukaryota > Viridiplantae > Streptophyta > Pinopsida > Pinales > Pinaceae > Pinus > Pinus taeda. The sequence continues at coordinate 82,694 of APFE031530776.1, forward strand.
AACTACTAACAAAACACAAGAAACAAGAACACAAGATATTTTCTCTCTGCCAGGGCAAAACCTCTCTTTCTTAGAGAGGAAAACCCTTTCATAAATTTCTCTTATTGAAGCTTCTATTGATCAATGCCAAACCCTATACCCTTGACAAGAATATCCTCCAAGCACAAGTCAAGTCTTTGTCCTCCTCCTTCTGGCACTTCTTTCTTCTTTCTCCAGCACTTCGTTCTTCTTCCGACAGCTGATAGTAGTCTTGGTTATACTTGCTCCAAAAGACAAATTCTTAGTAGGCTCCTTCACATATGAAGGGTACCTTATTTTCTTTCCAACCGGGCGCCTTCTTGAGGTATAGTTGCAGACTTGTTGTGACAGTAGTGCAGCCCTATTTCTTCGCACATGTGAGGGGATACCTTATGAAAGTGACCTCTTCCTTCTTCGCTTGAGTAGGAGGCCTTATAGGCCTATGTTTCTAGCCCAAACAATGAGAGATATGTGATTGTGGTAGAGGGATGCTATGACAACAGATTGACCCTCTCTTTCTCGCACGTGTGGCTGTAATTTGACCTTAGAACAAACTTCCAAGGCTCGGTTTTGTTTCCTCCTCCTTCACTGCACTATAGGCTCCCTTTCCTCATCTTTCTTCACCCTTTTCTCGACTTCCTTTCTCGCTGATTTCAGAGATGCTTGATGCTTGTCATTGGAGGAGTGGATAGCCTCTATATATATAGGTTTGTCCCTCCTTTAGGCCGACTAGAAGACTTTATTTAGGCTAACTTGACTTTTATACTTCAGATTTGCTTCTTTGGTGATGTCATTGCATGGAGGAGACTTGTGACTTTGCTTGGAGGTATTATTTTGACTCTAATACAAGTATATACATGGTGTAACATGCCCTTAAGGGTCTTCATCATTTATTTTGACTCTTTGAATTCCCTATAACACCTTAACATGTGCTAGACCTATTTAATGAGCAAGAAACTCATTGATATAAATAACAAAAATAATATTTCTTTTCTTTTATAAATACAAATGTCAAAATTACATTTATGAAGACCGAACCTAGTTACACTTTCTTCAACACCACGTGTCAACACATGACAAGGATCTCGCACATCCAAGGCTCATCTATGCTTGGGGGGATCCACTTGTGAACACATGACAAGGATCTCACACATCCAAGGCTCATCAATGCTTGGGGGATCCACTTGTCAACACATGACAAGGATCTTGCACATCCAAGTCTCATTAAATGTCAAGTGGTGGAACACTTGCATCTTGCACAAGTCACACACAAGTCTCAATACACCTATTGGCCAGATAGGTGGCTCCTCCCACGTCCTAGACTATGGGTTGGATGCATATTGAGGCCAACTCTTGTGGCACACACTACACAAGAGGTCCCTCATCTTCAGGAGCATTCCAACATCATTCCCTAATCCTTTGAGCTCTAATAGGGGGGAAAGGAAGCTTAGTGTTCTCGAACAACTGTGACCACTTCCCGGAGGGGTCACGTCCATAAGTCCAAGCTGCTCACTACAAACCAAGAGCTTTCCTTTCAATAAAGGCTTGGTAAGAATGTTAGCTATCTGATCATCAGTCACAATATGATGATCTTCTGTATATAGTGATATTCGATTTCAATGTGCTTGGACTTGTCATGGAACATAGGATTTTCTGCAAGACAAATCCCACTCTTATTGTCACAATATATAACTGTTGTGTCTGCAACTTGCTCAAAAAGATTCCTCATCCATACTGCCACACAACTAGCCATGCTAGCAGCAATGCACTAAGCTTCAACTATACTCAGTGCAACATACTTTCTGCTTTATGCTCATCCAAGAGATCATGGAAAATCCCAAGCTAAAGCAACACCTAGAAGTGCTCTTTGTATCAGCAGAGTTATCAGCCCAATCAGCGTCAGTAGATCCATGAAGTCTTACATTTTCAGCAGTATATCTCAATCCAAGATTGATGGTCCCATGCAGGTATATCAACACATGCTTTGTAACAATCCAATGAGCATGTGATGACTTAATTGTATATTCGCTCAAAGTATTGACCGCAAAACATATGTCTGGTCTAGTGTTCACTAAGAACATCAGTGCCCCAATTAGTTGACGATATTCAGAAAGATTTGCCAAATTAGGACTACAACTTCACCACATAGCTTCTTGAAATTCATTTCCATTGGAGAATTCATAGACTTGCATTATGTCATACCAAATCATTCTAGTAGCTTGACAACATGTTTTCCTTGAGAAAGGAAAATATCCCCAGGTTTCTACCATACTTCAAGACCTAGAAAGTAGTGCATTAAATGAAGATCTTTTATTTCAAATTAAGAAGCTAACTCCCTCTTACATTGGAGGATAAGAGGTTCACAAATAGTAAAAAATAAATCATAAACATATAATACCAAAATCAAAAGACATACCTTGGACTGTCTTGAAGTAAATATTTGGATCAACATTACTTCTAGTAAAAACAAGCTTCATCAAGAAACTACCAATGCAAGCATACCAAGCTCTTGGAGCTTGGTTCAAACCATAGAGGGCTTTCTTCAGTCTGAACACATGAGTTTTCTGACCATGTACTTCAAAGCCTTGTGGTTGCTCCACAAATACTTCTTCCTTGAGGAAGTCATGCAAAAAAGTAGTCTTCTCATTCATTTCGTGAAGGGATCATCCTCAGCTAGCAGCTAGAGCCACAATAAATCGGATGGTTGTGTAATGGACAACGGGTGCAAAGATTTCATCACAGTTTATTCCCTCTTTCTGAGAGAACCCTCTAGCCACAAATCTAGCTTTATATTTTTCAATACTGCCATCAACACCATGTTTAATTTAATACAACCATTTAGAAGACACAACAGATTTACCTTGGGATCTTGGAACCACTTCCCATACATCATTATGAATGATGGATTGATATTCTTCAACCATTGCATCTTTCCACACTTGAGCCTTTACAGCTTCTTCAAAAGTGCATGGTTCAACTTGAATAATGTTGCTCATGGCTATAACATATCCCTGGAATCGACATGGTTTCATGCTTTCTCTGAAGGTTCCTTTGGAAGAAGCATGTTTATCAGCATCTTGTAAAGTGTCATGAAACCATAATCATCTTTTCTTAGCACATGGAGAAGGATCCAAGGAGTCCATGGGATCCATGGGTTCATTAGCAAGATCAAGCTTAGGCTTGGGATATTCTTGTGCATCCAAGGAATCATTATGTCTTTCAACATTAGCAGGAGGGGGAGTGTTTATGGCTTTTCAAGGGGCCGCATCTTCATCAAATGTTATATCTTTGCTAAACTCTATATTTCTTTGTCCAGGTACATATATTCTATAAGCTTTAGAATTTTCACAATAACCAACAATCATACCTTTCTTACCTGAAGCTTCCATCCTGGTACTCTTTTCCTATGGCACATGGAAGTAGACAGGGCAATCAAAGATCCTTAAGTGCCCATTTTGTTCTGGGTTATATAGTACGTTGGGCTCTTTCTTGATTCCAACTTCTTTGCAGAAGTCTTGGGCCCTTGTCCACTTCATGTCCACTCAAGTCATGGGGCTCAACACCTTCCTCAATCTTGATACGAAGGATTTGGTTCTCACAATCATCACATGTACCTGTTGATCCCAGAACAAGAGCAAGAGCAATGGTAGCAAAGTAAATAAACATAATGAAAGTATACCCGGTGATGAAGCAGGTATTTCTTTCTTTTCTAAATGTGAGAGTGGCTCTTTCGTTATCCTTGCATCAGCGTCCTCTTGGAGTTTACTCTTCCTGCACTATTCTGCACCCTGATGATCTTCAAGATCTATTTTTCTTGATTGCATTCTCATCAAGAAGTTAGTGAAAGAATCATTCAAATACTCATGCAAGAAAAATAACCAATGATCTATAAAGATAAATCTAAACAAGAACAATGACACAAAGAAACAACATAAGACTTGAAAATACTTTGACATTGAAGGAAGTTCTTAGCTCCCTCTTGATCTAGCCTCTATAGGTTACCACTGTCCATAAGTCACATGTCATTGGCAAAAGAAATGCATCTTCTTGATCACCACTTGGCAAACAGCATCATGATCCACTCTAATCTCAGGTATTTCGGAAACCATCTTTCTCACATGAGGTAATGCTTTATAATGAATATGAGTGAACTTTTGGTGCCATAGTTTATATTGATAATTACCTATCATGAATCAATGCATGGATAGGTCTTCCATTGATTTTATACAGATTTTCATATCTTGATCCTAGAGTGAAGGCATGTAATAATAATTATACATATTGACTTCATTGTCTGCAATGATATTAGTTATAATCCATTTTTGATCGCTCCAAAGGAGGTTAATTTTGCAAAAGTCGTGATTCTTACCTACAACCACTATTGTTAGTAAACTTTAATATCAAAATTACCAAAATCCATAAAATTATGATCATTCTCATATAATGTGAGAGTCAAAATCCCCTATCTTCGGCGTTTAATTTCTATCAGTGATTCGTTCACAATCTTCTATTCATTATACTTCTTTTCAAGACCACTTTCTTGCACATACATAAACATAAATAAAACTACTCTTTACTTTTGCATGCATTAACAAGTACCAAAACCACAACTACTAAACACATGCAACACCTTAATTGCTATCTGTAAAATTACTATCATATCTTGGGTTCCTTGAAATCTTGGAAGAACAGTAGCAGTGAAATTTCAGCAACAAAATTTCACCAGCAAATTTCAACAATGAAATTTCAGCAGTAGAATTTCAGCTATAAAATTCAATTGTAAAATTTCAACTGTAAATTTCAACAGTAAAATTTCAGTAGTAAATTTCAGCTGTAAATTTTCAGCTATAAAATTCAGTAGTAAAATTTCAGATGTAAATTTCAACAATAAAAGAGGAAATATTTCAACAGAAAATGAGCAACAAGTAGAAAAAACAATAAAAACTATTTCAACAAAAAAATAGCTGCAAATGGAGCAGACAACAAGAGATATTTTAGCAAAAAACAGGGTTGCAAATGGAGCAGACAACAAGAGATATTTCAGTAGAAAACAGCTGCCAATGGAGAGGACAGCAAGAGATATTCCAGCAGAAAGAGAGTTGCAAATGAAGTTTGTCTTCACCAAAGCTTTGATACCATGTTGAAATTTTGATGTTCTATGTTGTTACAATCACTTAAATCCAGAACCTTTTTATGCTGAAAAATAAGTTAAGTAATTGTAGATAGAACATAAACCATATAAACCATATGCACAATGAAAGACAACCAAGAACTCAATGAGACATAGAGAAGTTAGGTCAATGACCAGGGCAAAACCCATACGGGGGAAACCCAACTAGATTCTTCTTCTATTAGAAATCAATTGCTCAGTAGTGTACAAAGTACAAAGAGAGAATGAAAAAGTTCACCCAAATCTGAAGAATATATCTGACAGCAGTAGCTGATGCAAACACTGAATCACTTTGGCTCTTTGAGATCTTCTCTTACTCTCCAAGTCTCTCTCTCTCACAATCTCCTTCAAGTCTCTCCAACTCTCTCTCAAGTTCGAATTCACAATGCACAACTAATTGAGGTGAGATGATATGAGACACATATATATGGGAGGGGCAATGAATTATTGACATAAAGGAGGAGCAATACACATGCCTTGAAGAGGAGTTACATATGACAAAATAGGAGTGTAACTTATGCCATAAAGGAGATGTTGAAGGAAATGTAACTAGGTTTGGTCTTCATAAATGTACTTTTGATATTTGTATTTATTCAAGAAAAGAAATATTATTTTTATAATATATGTCAATGGGTTTCTTTCTCATTGAAATAGGTCTAGCACTAGTTAAAGTGCTATAGGTGAGTCAAATAGTCAAAAGAAAAGGTTGAAGACCTTAAGGGCATGTTACACCTTGTATGTGTATGTATTATGGTCAAGAGAATACCTCCAAGCATTGTCACAAGCATCCTCCAAGCAACGACATCCTAAAAAGAAGATATCCGAAGCATAAAAGTCAAGTCGGCCTAAAAGAAGGAGCAGAAACCTATATATTAGGGTCATTACACCACTCTAATACAACGCATTCATCTCTGAAATTAGCGCAGAAAAGAAGGAAGAGAAAGGGTGATCAAGTGACAAGAAAGGGAGCCTCTAGTGCAACGTACAAGGAGAAGTCTAGGCCAAAGTTTAAAGTATTGTTTTCTAGGGTAGAAAACAATCACACGTGCGAGAAATGGAGCCTCTTCCTTCGGTCATTGCAACACTATCATCACAGTGACATCACATCATTGGTTGGGAAATCTAAGCAAACCTATAAGACCCCTCACTCAAGCATAGAAGGAGCTCTCTCAAGCGAAGAAGGAAGAGGTCTAAATCACAAAGAAAACAGTCACAAGTGCGAAGGTAAAGAGGTTGCCCCTGTTGTCATAGCAACCCTTCCATTACAGTCTTACAAGTTCATTGATTGGTGAAGACAAGAAAGGAATCATCATAGGAAAAGGGTCTCATCAAAGGTATCTCCTCTAGAGAAAGTGCAACAAGGTTTACTAATAAGTTGAAAGAAGGACGAAGTGCCGAGGAACAAAGTGTCGGAAAGGAAGCCTATGTGCCGGGGAACAAAGTGCAGAAAGGAGAAAGGGCTTGAGTTGTGCTTGGACGATATTCTAGTCAAGGGTTTGGCATTGATCAATAGAAGCTTCAATAAGAGAAATTCACTAAAGGGTTTTCCTCTCAAGAGAAGAGAGGTTTTGGCCCTGGCAGAGAGCCAATATCTTGTGTTCTTGTTCTTATGTTTTTGGTAGCAGTTTGATGAAGTACACACACATGCATTAATAATAAGAAGAAGAAGATTAAGCTAACAAGAAAAGTAAAAAGACTTCACAAATTGTTATCAAGCAACGAAGAAGCACACTACACCTAATTTGCCCTAGATTCTTCAACATGGTATCAGAGGTAAGGTGACACATCAAGGAAAGGGCAACTCAAGAACACTCATCAAGGAGAAGCATCTACAAAGTCGAAGCATCAAGCCTAGAAGTCTCAATCACTTCAAGGACAAAAAGGGTCTACAATCCATCATTCATCAAGGAGGTCTACAAAGCTAGAAGAAGAGCCTTACATAAAGGCTCCTACAAAGAAGAGCAGATTGAAGCAAGACCTACATCAAACTACAAGTCATCAAGAAAATCTCATCATCAAGCAAGTCCACTTCAAGAAGGCAACTTATAGAACATCAAGATCCTAGGAAGGCAAGCCATCAAGTCTTCAAGGAGGAAGCAAATCCATTACATCTCAAAATCTATCAAGTAAGTACATGTCCCTTTCTGAATATACATCAATGTCTTTTTGCAAGGAAGGCAATAAATTGGTAGGTACCAATAACTTTCTTGCATGGAAGAAGAGGACTAATCTAATTCTCAAGGAGAATGAACTCCTAGAACATGTCAAAGGGAATATTGTTGTTCCTGCTAAGGAACAAACTCAAGCCTTAGCCAAGTACAATAAGGATGAGACAAGAGCTCAACGGATTCTGATAGAATCAATCAAAGACTCTCTCGTTCCCTATGTCTCCAAATTTGAGACATTGAAAGAAATTTATGACAAGCTAGTAGAGCTATTCTCGGTATCCACAACCAGAGAAATGATATCTCTAAGGAATGAATTATACAAGATGAAGATAACAAAGGAAGGAATAGCTCCCTACTTCATGAAAATCTCTGAAATGATAGATCAACTTCAAGAGCTTGGGGAAGTCATGTTTGATAGAGAAATGACCATTGTAGTACTCAATGCTCTACCTGAGGATTGGAGCAACTTCACATCAAGCATATATGCCAAGAAGGAAGCAACCACTCTCAGTGAAATGTGGTCTCTATGCAGGACATAGGAAACCAAACTTAAAGCAAAAGAAGATGTGGGATCAAAGGAGCAAGCATTTGCTACCATGGCAAAGAGAAAGGGTAAATTTGAAAAGTTTGGTCCACGAAGAACAAACAACAAAGACATGTCCAAAATCCAATGTTTTGGAAGTCAAGAATATAGACACTACAAAAGGAATTGTCCTAAGCTTAAGAAGGACAACAACAACAAAAGAAAGAGGGAAGAAGCTCACATGACTCAAGAGGTGAAAGAAGAAGAAAAGAAGCAAAATAAGGAAGATCCTCCGGATCTCTACTATGACTAAGTCAAACTCTTTACTTCAAGCCTTCTTTCAAAGTTCTGAGTAGTATAGGAGCATGTAGGAATATTGCATGGCTAGAACCATCCTCTAGAATCTAGAAACATGATGTACATAGAGTTCTAGATACTCATGAAGATGTAGCATTTATAATAAGAATAAAAATGCATGGGTAGAAATATCTTCTAGAATATAGGAGCATGGTAGATATAGCTCAAGATATTCATATAGAAGGAGAATACCTAGTAAAGGACCTCATCCACGATGAAAGAAAAATTGGTCATGATTAAGAATCTTAGAAGAACTCCATCATCAAAAGAAAATGAAACATTTGCAAGATAAGGGTCTTTAAGATCCTATGATGGAATCTTCAAAAGAAGGTTCATGAACCAAAGTAGATGTCTCATTGGGAAACCCATTCATGTGATTCAAGAAAAGGATGATATGCAGGCAAGCTATGATGAAGCAAGAAGGGCCACACCAAGAAGCTAAGATGATCAAAGGAGAATCAAGATAAGGTATGTATGCATTAAAGTTTAGCCATGTTATTATTCGTATATTATTGAGTCATGGGAATAGTTCTATAACATGATCAAGTATGAAAGAATCCCTTTCACCAAGAACATGCTCGAAGGCAATGCAATGAAGGTCAACAAAAGAATATGCTCACATAAGGAGTATAAGATTGCTGACTATGAAGCAAGAAGAAATGTTGACTAGTCAAGGAAGCAAGCAATGAAGAAATGCTCTCACAAGAAGCATAAGATGGTTGAACTATATAGCTAAGAAGAAGCAAACGAAGAAAGAGATCAAGCATGTGAAGAACACCATGATCATCGAGAATCACTATATGAAAAAATACTCTGAAGATATCTCCCGAAAGAAGGCGAGACAACTTTGACAAAGGAAGGAAGGACCCTTGACATCTATGAAGGCCTCAAAGAAATGAAAGATGCAGATAATTGATTCTACTCTACAAAGATGTCATGATGAAGAAGCCATCCAACAAAAAGAAAAAGCAATATCAAGATGAAGTCATGATGGGCTACTAGGTCAAAGCATGTAAATAAGCAAGTACAACAAAGCATCCATGAGAAGAGTATTTCGAAGCATGGACAGATGACAAAAAAGTAGCTAGATGACAAAACCTGATGTATGGCAAGAAAGACACTTTCCACGAAGGACGCAATGACATGACAAACCAGGAAGGAAAGTGATCGATGGATGGTGCCCTACCTAGAATAAGTTCGAACAAAGACTTCATGACATCAAAGAAAGGAAGGAAATCAAGCAGCTGAAGAACTCACGAAGAAGAAGTTGTTGACGAAGGAAAGAGTCCCAAGTTAAGAGGGAGATCTAAAAATTCCCTGATCAAGAGGGAGTTTTGGATCACCCCTGATTACAAAGGAGTGACATTTGTGTTTTTCCATCTCATGGGTCATGCACTAGACCAAGACTAACAACCGTAAGTCTAGATGAAGGCCATGAATGGAAATGTAGACACAAGATAGACACAACATTCTTGTCTTCACTTGGGAAGAAAGAATGGGAGGATTAGGTAATCATCTGGCATCCGATGCTCTTTGAGGATGTGTAGGGCATCTGTTAAAATTGGCACACTAGGGCCAAACTCCATGTGGGTCATCTTATTAATGGTAGCTGATATTTTTCTTGGATCCCTCTCATCGAGAGGTGTAGGATTGATCTAAAGATCATCCAATTCCGATAAGTATTCATGGAGATATGAATTTATTTGTGATATGGGACAATTCGTCAAGGTCGGCCAGCAACCAAATAAACCCCACTTGTGCTCAACGTTTTAATATAAAAAGAGGTGGCTTGCAAGTCATTTGCACACACTCTTCTTGTGATCTCTTCCTCTCCACTGGTCTTTGGGTTTTGGTGGGAGGAGAGATCCTAAGAGGATACGTTGTCATAAGTCTTATGATGCCCTAGCCGCAGATGAAGAGGAGGATCTGGCTGCAGTCCTAGAGTGGAGATCTAGCCCTAGCCGTAGTTAAAGGGAGCTCCAATTCGCAGCCAAAAGGAGACCTAATCCGCTATCTAAAGGAGGCTTAAAACGCAGTCTAGAGAGACCTAATCTAAGCTCATCTATCTGCTGTCAAGAGACACTATTCACTGTCAAAAAGAAGGCCATAATTACGTAGCAAGGAAAGGCCACATCTGCCGCAAGAGGAAAGGTAGAAGAAGCGCTTAACTACAACTAAAGCAAGCCCTGGACGTAGCAAGGAGAAGTCTAGACAGCGAGGTCATTTGAAGGCTATTTCAAGGGTCCGTTTAGAGGACAAAGTGACTGTTCTTGGAGGCCAAGGCAAGGAGGGTTTGCTGGAGGGTGCAACAACTATTTTAGGGTGACAAGTCCATACGTTGGGCTTGGAACTGCCCTCAAGGAGCAGCATGGAGGGCAGCATCCTATTTAAGGACAACCGCAGCAAGAGGAAGCAATTCTGGGTTAGCTTGCAGGTTGTTAAGGACTGTGGTTGGTTGCCCTAACCAGTCTAGAATTGCAGCAGCATAATTACCCTAGAACAATGAGCTAATGCACACATCTTGGAATGTATCTTGTATGTGTTGAGTCAGTTTGATGGCTGTAAAGTGCAGCCATAATCCGCAACAAAGGGAGGGTTGATTAGCAGTGGAATATAAGCTCTATATACAGTTTGAAGGCAACCCCAATCCGTTGTTAAGAGAGGTCCATTATCAGTCTTGTAAAGACTCTTATTCACTGCCCAAAAAGATCTAGTTGCAATCACTTTAACTATTGTCATAATACCACATTTCTGTAGGTGACAACATGGCCTAATTGTAGACTATTTGGGCATGTTGGTGTAGACTCTATAACTCAGTGTTGTTGGACATATTATGGGACAGAAGCATAGTACATGGGATAGCTACAATGACACTAGGACAGTTGCATGTGGGACAACTGAAAGCTTGATGACACATAGGATAGCTACAACATGGGACAGTTGCAAGCATGAAGAATCATGGACAACACTAGCATGTTAAAAGCATGGACAACAACAAGTACAGTGCAACAAGTATATTGGGACAACAATAAGCATGGTGCATAAGTGGCACTATGTACAGCAGTGCTAAAACACTGAGACAGTAGCAGCATGAGGTCCAACATGGTGATGATGGGTGCAGCATGGCGAGGTGCAACATGATAACGAGATGCAACACAATGATAGGTGAAGGAGTCACCTTAGAGAATCAGTTGAAGCAACATGTCTTCAACTGATCTCATGTAGAGATGATCTATGATCTTATCTAGATAAGTCAAAGTATTGACTTTTGTTGTAAATGTACTATCCCTCTCTCTTTGTTGAACTATTGAAGAACATATAAGAAGAATTGATCAAGGGTTTCCCCACATTGGGGTTTGTCCCTGGCTAGCGCCACATCTTGTGTCCTCTTGTCTTGGCTTTTCTTCTGCGATTTATGTTTATGTTCTATCTGCAGTTTACTTTAATGCTGATGTGATTGCTAATCTGGAAAAGATATTGAGATTAACTGTGAAAATTAAAATAACTGCCCTAAGCATAGAACATACCTAAACTTAACATGGTATCAGAGTTGAGGTGAAGACAATGCCCAAGCAAGAGTGAAAGAGCAATCACCGAAGACAGTTGGGAAATGACAAAAGGATCAATGGATTCCTCATCCCTCTTCAAATTCACCTAGGGTGAAATCGAAGCAGAGAACATTATCATAATAGCGCAGCAGAAGCTCATGATGGCCTACCTAAAGATCAGTTCATTGGGAAGTCCGGATCTAAGGGTGGAAAGAAAGGCATATGACTTGTTCGGCCATTATGCAAAGGAGTGTTCGAATGGCAGGGACACATCACTTGATGATGATAACAATCATTCCAGGGACATCTTCAATGATCAGAGGAATGATAGGTAATGCAGGTCATTAAGGAAATGGCTGACTCTTAAGAGAAAGCAAGGAACCCCAGGTATGGAGATCAAATGTTGTTTTTGATAAGATAAAGCTATCTTGTATTAGCCCTCTCCTTCAGATTCTGTGGGAATCTGGCTTATTGATTATAGTGCTTCAAGGCACTTCATCGGATAGAAGGGTGCTCGCTCGAATTTGGTAAGAGATGGAAAGAGTCATGGGATTATACTTGGAGCCAATGCCACCTATCCCGAAAAGGGTGTAGGAAATGTTACCCCTCAA
>APFE031530776.1:95116-116751 GCA_000404065.3 Pinus taeda
TGATTTTCCCGAACGACTTGGAGTCGTCGAGAGACCTTTGTAAAAGGGTCCTGCATGTTGCATACATTGAGCTCTGGGTGCTCTGGGGGGGTTGGCGGTTCTTACTGGAGCAACATACGACCACAGGGTGACTCACCCTCCCCTGGTGGTGCGCACTGGAACAAGATGATTCACTCTCTTGTGGGACAAGATGATTCACTCTCTTGTGGAACATGATGATTCGCTCTCCTGTGTAGTAGGTTGATTAGTTCTCCTGTGAGGCTTGGATTGATGTGTTCTCCATGGCGATTGTAGCAGGATTGATGTGTTCTCATGTGAGGCCTGGATTGATGTGTTCTCCATGGCGATTGTAGCAGGATTCATGTGTTCTCCTGTGAGGACATGATTGATTAGTTCTCCTCTCGAGGCATCCTACCCATGCAGTCTGGGACTCATGGGAGGTACTTCTCATCTGATCAATGAGCAGGGAAATGAAGTTAGGGACCATAGTAGTACCGATGGACGCATCGTTGTACCTACCGTACTCCCTACGCTAGGATGACCTCCATTGATGTGGGACCAGTGGTACATACTCTGAGACTAACTTCGTGTCAGTCCAGGACTGGTCTGGGACCAGTGAGAGTGGTACATACTATGACGTTGACTTCGAGTCGGTTGAGATTGGTCTGGGACCAGTGGTACACTCTCCAAGCCTGTGATACTGGTCTGGGACCAGTGGTAGGAGTTGTACCCCCTATGACACTGACTTCGAGTCGGTTGAGGACTGGTCTGGGACTAGTGGTACATACTTTGAGACTGACTTCGTGTCAATGCAGGACTGGTCTGGGACCAATGAGAGTGGTACATACTATGATGTTGATTTCGGGTTGGTTGAGACTGGTCTGGGACTAGTGGTACACTCTAAGCCTGCGATACTGGTCTGGGACCAGTGGTAGGAGTGGTACTCACTATGACGCTGACTTTGGGTCAGCTGAGACTGGTCTGGGACCAGTGGTACGCACTCTGAGACTGACTTCTGGTCAGTGGAGAATGGTATGAGACATTCTCGATCAATTCTTCTTCTTCATAGTTCAACAAAGCTAAGTTGAGCAGAACAAAGCAGAGCAGAGCAAAGCAGAGCAGAGTTAGCAGAGCCAGCAGAGTTGACTAGAGCAGTGCAGGGCACTAATGGCAGAGATAGTACAGCCGGGCATATGGATCAGCGGATGGATTTCTCCCTAGTTGAGAGGGAGTGTTAAAATTGGCAACTAGAGCCAAACTCCATGTGGGTCATCTTATTAGTGGTAGCTGATATTTTTCTTGGATCCCTCTCATCGAGAGGTGTAGGATTGATCTAAAGATCATCTGATTCCAATAAGTATTCATGGAGATACGAATTTATTTGTGATATGGGACAATTCGTCAAGGTCGGCCAACAACCAATAAACCCCACTTGTGCTCAACATTTTAGTATAAAAAGAGGTGGCTTGCAAGTCATTTGCACACACTCTTCTTGTGCTCTCTTCCTCTCCACTTGTCTTTGGGTTTTGGTGGGAGGAAGATCCTAAGAGTATACGTTGCCCTAAGTTTATGATGCCCTAGTCGTAGATGAAGAGGAGGATCTGGCCACAGTTCTAGAGTGGAGATCTAGCCCTAGCCGCCATCAAAGGGATCTCCAATTCACAGCCAAAAGGAGCCCTAATCCGTTGTCTAAAGGAGGCCTAAAATGCAGTCTAGAGAGACCTACTCTAAAGTCATCTATCTGCTATCAAAAAGGAGGCCATAATGCCGTAGCAAGGAAAGGCCACCTCTGCCACAAGAGGAAAGGTAGAAGAAGCCCTTAACTGCAGCGAAAGCAAGCCCTAGCCGCAGCAAGGAGAAGTCTAACTAGCAAGGTCATTTGAGGGCTATTTCAGGGGTCCATTTAGTGGACAGAGTGACTATTCTTGGAGGCCGAGGCAAGGAGGGTTTGTTTGAGGGCGTAACAACTATTTTAGGGTGACAAGTCCATACGTTGGGCTTGGAACTACCCACAAGGAGTAGCGTGGAGGGCCTCATCCTATTTAAGGACAACCACAGCAAGAGGAAGCAATTCTGGGTTAGCTTGCAGGTTGTTAAGGACTTTGGTTGGTTGCCCTAACCAGTTCAAAATTGCAGCATCCTAATTACCCTAGAACAATGAGCTAGTGCACACATCTTGGAATGTATCTTGTATGTGTTGAGTCAGTTTGATGTCTGTAAAGTGCAGCCATAATCCACAGCAAAGGGAGGGCTGATCAACAGTGGAATATAAACTCTATATACAGTTTGAAGGTAGCCCCAATCCGTTGTTAAGAGAGGTCCATTATCAGTCTTGTAAAGACTCTTATTCACTGCCCAAAGAGACCTAGTTGCAGTCACTTTAACTGCTGTCATAATACCACATTGCTGTAGGTGACTGCATGGCCTAATTGTAGACTATTTGGGCATGTTGGTGTAGACTCTATAACTCAATGTTGCTGGACATATTATGGGACAACAACATAGTACATGGGACAACTGCAATGACACTAGGACAACTACAAGTGGGACAACAACAAGCTTGGTGACACATAGGACAACTGCAACATGGGACTGCTGCAAGCATGAAGAATCGTGGACAACAACACCATGTTAAAGCATGGACAACAGCAAGTATATTGGGATAGCGGTAAGCATGGTGCAGAAGTGGCACTATGTACAACAATGCTAAAACACTGGGACAACAACAGCATGAGGTCCAGCATGGTGATGATGGGTGCAGCATGGTGCAACATGGTGAGGTGCAGCATAATAATGAGATGCAACACAATGATAGGTGAAGGAGTCACCTTAGAGAATCAATTGAAGCAGCATGTCTTCAACTGATCTCATGTAGAGATGATCTATGATCTTATCTAGATAAGTCAAAGTATTGACTTATGTTGTAAATGTACTATCTCTCTCTCTCTCTACTGAACTATTGAAGAACATATAAGAAGAATTGATCAAGGGTTTCCCCACATTGGGGTTTGTCCCTGGCTAGCGCCACATCTTGTGTCCTCTTGTCTTGGCTTGTCTTTTGCGATTTATGTTTATGTTCTATCTGCAGTTTACTTTAATGCTGATGTGATTGCTAATCTAGAAAAGATATTGAGCTTACTGTGAAAATTGAAATAAATTGCTCTAAGCATAGAACATACCTAAACTTAACATGGTATCAGAGCTGAGGTGAGACAATGCCCTGATCAAAAGGGAGTTTTGGATCACCCCTGACTACAAAGGAGTGACATTTGTGTTTTTCCATCTCATGGGTCATGCACTAGACCAAGACTAACAACCGTAAGTCTAGATGAAGGCCATGAATGGAAAAGTAAACACAAGATTCTTGTCTTCACTTGGGAAGAAAGAATGGGAGGATTAGGTAATCATCTGGCATCTGATGCTTCTTTGAGGATATGTAGGGCATCCAAGACAAGAGTAGGCAAGAGGACCGATATTCTTTGAGGGTTGGGAACCTAAGATAAGAATAGTCCTAGAAGGTCATACTCAGTAAACACTCGGGTGGGTATGTACCTTGAGAGACAATGATGAAGGTGTTTATCAATCAATGGTCTTGCCAACATTGTAGCTCATGGTCTCGTAAAGAGATGGAGCTATTAGTCAAGGCCTTGCACTATGATAACGCTGATGAATATGATGCTATAACAGATGGATTGCACAATCCGGTCTCTCTTATGTGAATTCTTCAAGATTGATAACAGCCAAACACCTTGTAATATTGTATGAATACCTCTCTAGTTAAGAGGGAGTGTTGAAGGAAAAGTAACTAGGTTCGATCTTCATAAATGTACTTTTGATATTTGTAGCTATTTAAGAAAAGAAATATTATTTTTATAATATATGTCAATGAGTTTCTTGCTCATTGAAATAGGTCTAGCACTAGTTAAAGTGCTATAGGTGAGTCAAATAGTCAAAAGAAAAGGT
The DNA here is from genome assembly GCA_000404065.3 of Pinus taeda. NCBI lineage: Eukaryota > Viridiplantae > Streptophyta > Pinopsida > Pinales > Pinaceae > Pinus > Pinus taeda. The sequence continues at coordinate 99,080 of APFE031530776.1, forward strand.
TGAAGACCTTACGGACATGTTACACCTTGTATGTGTATGTATTATGGTCAAGAGAATACCTCCAAGCAAAGTCACAATCATCCTCCAAGCAATGACATCCTAAAAAGAAGAAATCTGAAGCATAAAAGTCAAGTCGGCTTCAAGTTATCTAGTCGGCCTCAAGTTGGCCTAAAAGGAGCAGACACCTATAAATTAGGGTCATTACACCACTCCAATACCACGCATTCATCTATGGAATTAGTGCAGAAAAGAAGGAAGAGAAAGGGTGATCAAGTGACAAGAAAGGAAGCCTCTAGTGCAGTGGACAAGGAGAAGTCTAGGCCGAAGTTGAGAGGATTGTTTTCTAGGTTTGAAAACAGTCACACGTGTGAGAAACATAGCCTCTTCCTGCGGTCATTGCAGCACTATCATCACAGTCACATAACATCATTGGTTGGGCAATCTAAGCAGGCCTATAAGGCCCCTCACTCAAGCGTAGAAGGAGCTCTCTCAAGCAAGAAGGAAGAGGTCTAAATCACAAAGAAAACAGTCACACATGCGAAGGGAAAGAGGCTATCCCTGCTGTCATAACAGCCCTTCCATTACAGTCTTACAAGTTCATTGATTGGTGAAGACAAGAAAGGAATCATCATAGGAAAAGGGTCTCATCAAAGGTATCTCCTCTAGAGCAAGTGAAACAAGGTTTACTAATAAGTTGAAAGAAGGACAAAGTGCCGGGGAACAAAGTGCTGGAAGAAGGAAGCCTATGTACCGGGGAACAAAGTGCATAAAGGAAAAAGGGCTTGACTTGTGCTTGGAGGATATTCTAGTCAAGGGTCTAGGGTTTGGCATTGATCAATAGAAGCTTCAATAAGATAAATTCACTAAATGGTTTTCCTCTCAAGAGAAGAGAGGTTTTGGCCCTGGCAGAGAACCAACATCTTGTGTTCTTGTTCTTATGTTTTTGGTAGCAGTTTGATGAAGTACACACACATGCATTAATAATAAGAAGAAGAAGATTAAGCTAACAAGAAAAGTAAAAAGACTTCACAAATTGTTATCAAGCAACAAAGAATCACACTACACCTAATTTGCCCTAGATTCTTCAACAGGAGAGGAGTGTAACTTATGCATTTAACAGAGAAGTGTAACTTATGCATTAAAGAGGTGTAAGAGGAATCTTTTTATGACGAGTCATTATAGTGTTTAATAGAGTGTAGGAGGTGTGTAAGAGAATTAAAGAGAGGGAGGAATGAATCCATTAAGAGAGAGTAACATACGCATTAATTGAGGGGAGTTACATATGACATGATTGAGAGACTTGAAATTCTTTTTAATAATATAATAATATCATAATAATAATAATATTAATAATAATAATGATGATTAAGTTGAAATTGAACTATTAGGATTGATTGATGATCAAAAAGGATTTTCCATCAACAATGCTTGATTACCAATTGATGCTAGGTGATTTACTATTTTTGGAAAGTCATACTTGAGACTTTCTATTTTTATAGATTCGTCCCTAAGTCGCCAATTTTCAACACAATCACCTCAATAACTTTTACAAAATGAGGTTAAAAAACCCAGAAATGCATTTTAAAATAGATTGGATCTCAGCAGGGCAATAATTTCAATTCTAATGATAAATAAGGAAATCATTGCAATAATTTAAAAAATAAAATATATCATGATAAATACCAATGATATGATCATCAAGTTGGATTTTGATGTTATTATTGCGATAAGTGTAACGCTGCTTTTACCAAACAGTAAAAGTACATGACCTTTTCTATATATTTCCTCATACAAAAGGCATACTAATTTATTCAAATCTATGTTGCCAGGAAACGTGGCTTCGGGTGTTAAATTATGCAACTAGGGTTAAATTCCACTTTGGATAGCTCATTTGATGAAGATAATTGTTGCATTAAATTCCTCTCTTCAAGATGACCAAAATTGACCTTAAGATCACCCATTTTGGACAAGCAGAAGTTGGACTTTTAATTTATTCTCACACATCTACAAATTGTTAAGGTCGGCTTCAATGACATGTAGGCTCAGAAGCCCAAAGGACGTGTCCTTTCACCCACTCAGATTGGTATATACTATAAATACAAGAGACCTTTTACCTCTTTTGGCATGAATTAACACACTCATACATCTTTTATCCTTCTCCTATTTGGTTCATATGGCTCAAAGAAGTCTTCTCTCTCTCTAATTCGAGGTACAGGTGGCTGAATTACAGGGCTGACTGTAGGGCTGAATTACAGAGCCAAATTTCAGGACAATAGCAGGACGTTGACCAACGTTGACTTGGGCAGTTTTGAGTCTTGACACATTTTTACTGCGGTTTTGGCTGATTCCTCTCTGTTCTAATAGGCCGCAATTGTTGGTGGAAAATTCAAGGCAATCCGTGATGTTTGACTGAAGCACTAATTTAATTGCAGACTTTGACCGCAAACTGATCCTCCACGTTGACCAGGTTTGACTGCTTCAATTCAGACTGTTTTGGGCTCTATTTGATCAGCTAAGAAGGCCGCATTCACCTCATCTGGACCGAGCTCCTTTGGAGACCTTTTGACAGCTGTCAGATCTCTGGTTAGGGCACAAATTGACAACAATTGACTGTTGTTGACTTGAGCAAACTACAGGCAAAACAGATTTGACTACAGTTGATTCCATTTCTCTTTTATAGTTGCTTGGTATTTTGATATTATCTGGATATTGAATTAATGATGTACTCTCTCTTTGCTGAACATTTGAAGACAATCTAATAAGAAGAAGATTTGCAAGGGTTTTCCCCACAGTGAGTTTTGCCTTGGTCATTGACCAAATTTGTGTCTCTTGTCTCTTGGTTGTCTTTCTATGTGCATTCGTTTATTTGTTCTATCTACTATTGCTCTACTATCATTAGAAGCTTGAAGTGAAACTAAGAAATTGAATGCTATTAAATATTTCTGAAATAATAGTTGCAGCATAGAACAAGTGATGAAAAATTAACATCGGGGATGTGTGCATCAATTTTTTAAACAAGGTACATAGGCCTATGGGGGGTATATTATAATTTATATATATTATATATTATAAATTATAATATATATGAATTTTGAAATCTTCCAACTTACAACAAGAAAAAATAAATCATTTAAAGACTTAAACATGAAGATTCACTTTGAAATTTCAAATTTGATATCAAGTGGAAATGGCAATTTACATATTGAAATGAAGATAGTAACTCCCTTCAAAAAGAAAACCAAAGTAGATTATAAAGTTAATATATATGTTTAAAGAACTTTAAACCATAAAAACACATTCCTCACATATGGATACTACTGAATAAATAAAGAACTTAGTATCAAAGTGTTGTGTTGAGTGTGATGAGACATTTATATTATATGGGTATTGATATTCTGGAGAAATTTATCAAAGTGGAAGAAATGCAAGGAAATTAGCAAATGCTTAAGATAGCAAAACATATCTTTTTAAATGCATATATCCTTCAAGCTATAGATGACTTGTACTTAATGGTATTACTACGCTTTTTTAAATGCATATATCCTTCTTAAGGTGACTTGTACTTAATGATAATTTTGTAAAAGGATGTTGTATTTCAGTTAGAGACACGCATTACTAATTAGTGATTATATCATTAAGAAATAAAATCCAAGAACTAATTCATGGCAAAGAAATTTAATAAAGTTGTACTTATGAAATGATGGGACTTTAAGACCTCAGAACTTTAGATTTGAAATGTTTTACTAGGATAGGAATTTTGATAAAAATCATGGCCAAGAAATTGAAAAAAAAAGTTGTATTTCTTTCGAAATGATGGGACTTTAAGACCTCAAAATTTTAAATTTTAAATGTTTTACTAAGATAGGAATTTTTTTCTTGTCCAGTACCACATAAGAACCCACAACGCACCCATTTTTGGGGTTCGGCGAACCCATTTAAGCAAACAAACCTAGGCCACAAGTATTGAGTATTGAGTTCTTATGGGAAGAACCCAATTCGTATGGGTGAGTCTGGCAAGTACTCGCTCTAGCACTCGTTTCGTGGGGACGAGAACCCAGAATGGGTTTGCAAACCCGTGCTATAGAGATTCAGATCAATTCCATGAGAAAGTACATTGCATTTAACCATATACATATCAAAATTACAATCATCACATGATATAAATATTCAAAGAAAATGAGAGGTTCTTAACTTTTCCAAAAGCTAGATTCCAAACAACTGCCTAAATGTGAGCATTTTCCACCCAACCCCTAGACAATGCTCTGTGGAGGCAACCCCCTAGCTGGGCTATGAAACAATCAAGGCAAAGAAGACAATTTTACGATTCTCTCAAATCACTCTACCCACTCCGAAAGTATAAAACATCAACCAAGTGACCCCACTACTGAGTAATTTTACCAATCTCTCAACCAAACCACCTTTGGCACTCATAATACCTACCCCACACAACACAAGGAAGGAACTCCTTTCTTTGCTCAACAATCCCTCATAATTTTTCTTCTCTTCAGTGCTCTTCAATGTGTGCATAGAAAATCCAATTACTGTCCATATTTAGAATGAAATCCAGCAACATTTTCTTTGCTCTTGGATAATTTTTAGGATCAACTTTGTTGTCTTTCAAATCAACTTGGCCTCTAATGTTGCACAACATTCATTCCATCATCTTCTCTATGGTTTCCTCCTTTCTCCCCTTCTTCCCAAGGTTCTAATGACTTTCTTTCACGATCTCTTCAATACCATTGTATGGCATCTTCCCTTTTCTAGTAAAAGCTTTCCTTTTCTCTTCTCTATGCTTCCCTAAAAATAGCTTCTCTTTTTCCATTCGAATTTCCTCTATTGGCATGAACAAAAGATGGGATGTAAGAGTCCTAAACCAACTCTTACTGGTTCTAAGAGTGTGGGGGGGCAAGTTGCTAGAATGTAGGAGGTGGTTGCTTAGATCTAGGAGATGGTTACAACCACTTCTCATATCTCCTATTAAACTATAGGCTAGGAACAACATCAACATCATAAAACACTGAAGGTTAAAGTAATGGCAAAGTGGGTAGGAAAAGAGACATAGATAAATAGGCATATAAAAATTCCGTTGCACCCCTCCCCTTTCCCCTCTTGTGGTATCATATCCCCTTTATATACTCATGCTTAGTCAGTTTTGGTTCTTTTATTAACTGCAAAATAACAACGTTTACAAGTATTTAAAATTTCCATGGTATGTCTACCTCATGGTTTGAATAAGGCATAGTAAAAAAAAGACATGCAAAGCCTTTAAACATAGACAATATCTGGTTCAGTATTTTCAAAGTGTCAAAACCAGGACATTGCAGCGAGCAAAGATGTCATCTCTATGGAACCTTAGATCTGAATTCACTCACTACGGTATACAACCCCTTGGATCTGGCTGGACAATGAAGCCTCCATTGCATATTTCTTCTCCTCAGCCTCAAATGTTGGGAGAGACGGCTTTTTGCTCCATAGCTCCTCCCAAAATTACATAGCCAGGCCCCCTTGGCCCTAGGCACTTTATGGATGGCATTCTTGAGCTTTGCATAAGGTCTGACACAATGACAGATTTAGAGTCTAGACAATGATGCTACCTCTACCACTTCCACCTCCACTTTTATTTTTATTTTATTTGTATTTTAATGATGTTGATGTTAAGCTATGGCCTTGAGTCTTACAGATTTTCACTTTTGTTTGGTCTTGCTCATGCTCTCTTTCCATTACAGTTATTTGCATCTCTTTCATTATGATAACATTTTAGCATTTAGGAATGTTACAAAAACCTCCTTAGTCTATTAGCCACTAATGACATCTTCTAGTCCCATTGGAAATTGCTGAAATTAACTTATCTTATCTGGTACCGTGTTAGTTTTCAAAGCACCATTAGCATGAGACAAGGCACACAATGTAAATCTGACTAAATGATTTCTTGCCAAGTGACATGAGTTTTTAAACGTATTCACTGAAGATATGGATAATTCTTCGGCCCAAAATACATCTAACCAAAAATTGTTGACTTGTCCTAAAATAACATTTGTAAACTTTACTTTCTCAAACACTTTTATGTCCTAATTTAAAACTAGTGCCTGTTTTTATCAAAATAATGCACCTACCGAATGGGAATTTAGTATTTACATATACTAGAGAATTTTTTTCTTTGTAGAGTAAAACTACTAAATTACCTTTTTATTTGGAAATGCGGCTTACAGTTGTCCTTCAGTGAAATGGTCATGATATGAGGGGCATTTCTGTGGTGTCAAAATCACCAAGAACTTGCATTTGGCTTCATCGGCACCCACTTGGGGGGTTTGAATCCAGGCCTTGGCATTAATACAAGTTCAATCACGTCACAACTTGCTGCTAGACTATAAGTTGATATGGTTCCTACATTTTAAACACAAATCCCATAATCAATGAGGAATCAGGAAAGGCTTTGTAATTTGCTTCCATTGGTCTGCACGTTATTTCCACCGATTTGATCCTTTTGGACTCCAAATGGGCCCTTTCATGTGGCTAAATATGTAAGAAATTGATTTTAATTTTTCTCCTTAATATCCTTTAGTTACTCTTTACAAATCATACATTACAGTGGCTCATTTGTCTAGATTCATTTTGTCCCAATGTGGAAATTATTACCACTATATCTAACAAAATAAGCTTACAAAAAGCATCGACGTATTATAAATATCAAAGAATCTCAAACTCCAGCAAATAGAGTGGAGCTTAACGTCTATGATTCATGATCAAATGTAATCTCTCCCTACACTTACTGTTAAGTCCAAAGGGATCCATATCAGAACAAACCTGATGAAATCTAAGGTGTTTTAAGAAAAGACATTTGGACATTCAGCAACAAGAAATAGAGCATGTATGATTATACCTGCCAGTCTGATTGACCAGAGCTTGAACTGGAACTGAGTTTACTAGTGAGTTTGCGCTTCAATCCTTCAATCTCTGAGTAATCAAATAGCATTTTTCAGTTAAAATATTAAAAATAAAATTCCAAAAGTACCTTCAAGATTATGTGAATTGCTTGCTTGACATCTTGAAAATTGAACTTTTGGTAACCTTTCTAAGGACACAAACCATTTTCACCAGGCCTTAAGTGCCCACCAGGCAGCCTAATAATCTTATTTCCTTTTTGGAGCAGCAGCAAATGTGGGTGGCCATACTCATGCACCTGAAATATAGAGAAAATGCCATATATAAAATCCACAAATAGATCAAGTTGCCAGAAACCGTTATACAGAGATCCTGCCATCTCTTAATGCAGGAGGATCTAACATCAAAATAAGGCTCTAGTTTGTTTGTGGTCTGCAATTTGAGAACAGGTGCTGAATTAGAGATCTGAATGTTTTTTATCATCAAAAGAATATTTAGCACTATAAAGACATACAAATGATAAAAACTCACTCTTCTCTGTCTAGGTCGTGTTAGTCTTTCAGAAGACAAAATCCTTGCATGAACAATTTTGGGCTACACAAGAGAATGATAGGATTATAAAGATCTTGTGCCATGTTATTTCCTAAATAAGTAAAATTTGGTGAAATTAATGTATTGGTTTACAGTGTACACTATTTTTTCCAGGTAACATATCCCAGGTGAAATTGCTTAGACATTTCCTCTTAATCTGAGGATGGCACGAAAGGTAAACCCTATATTCCTCAAGACACAAGGCCGGGTCAACAATTCATGAATAGATCATATATAGCTCACACAACCATTGGCTCACAAAGAGCAAACATGTTACAAAGTAGGATTTGGACGCAGGGGTGGGAAGGGTAACAATTTTTCCTTATAACCACTCAAGTTACACCCAATTGACTTACTAAGCACAATATATGTTTAGTGTCAATACCATTTCAACTATGAGATATTCAGGTAAATTAGTTTACGGTTTGTCAGGCACAAGCTAGAGAAGCATTTCAAACCAAAGATCGCCAGGGAAAAAATTGCAAACCTTCTTATGTCATCAAGCGGTTCAGAAAACTGCACTGGACAACTAAGCATGAAGATTATTATATGCTTCTAGGAGAAGGGTGCCCAATCATCAAATCCCATCGTTTTCTGTTTATTTCATTGCTCTATATGTATGTATGTACTATCCTGAAAGACTCCATGGATTCGAGAACATAATGACGCACAAACACAATTACTAACCAGAAGTAGCCCTTCCACATATGTCCGCAGACCATCTCTCATGAAACTGAAAGAACAAAGTAAACACAAAATTTGTAAGTAATCAATGCTACGATGAAGAGGAATAAACCAGAAATTGAACTTGAAAATGTGTCCTACTTTTTCTTCTTTTTTTTATCTGTTTTTATGCGCATGTTGCTGACTTTTCTGCAAGTAATCAGTTTTGCAATTTTTAATATTTATACATGTGATCCCAAAATTGAAAATCAGATATCCGAAAAAAGGTGTGATCATAGTTCATATTTTAGTTATACATATCATAAATATCTATTATTCAATGCCACTGAGATCTACACTCTAACCATTAAACATGTAGAGCCAACTGATTGTAGATGAGCCAGTGGTACCAAAACGAATTCAGCAAAACAGGGAGTCACTAATTCTGGAATATTGCAATTTGGAGTAGGAAAAACCTTGAGAGAAAAAACAATAACCACGAACTAATGACCTACTCATTCTTAAAAAGGATTTTACAGTCAATGGGGTCTTGGTTAGATCGTAAAACAATATATGATCCCTGCTACCAAGCTTCAAATCCCCAGAGACATTTTCTCCCCCCATGGACCCTCTTGCCCATACACATGAGCCATCTCTCTATTGTCAAGACGCGTTCAGCCAAGTTTAAGTCCTGCCAAAATTTGCAGAATAAATGCCTGCAATTGTGGTGTATCTACTATCAACCACATTTCTTTTTATAATGGAGAATGTTGGATATCCCTGTTCTGTAGCTGCTTATAGTTCATTGTGATATTCCCATAATGGGGAAGGGCATGCTTGCAATGGTTGTAAAGTGTAAGCATCACTAAAAAACAAACACACACTTGATAAACTATCATTTCAAGGATAAGCGGAAGTAATGATAGGTACCAAGCTATTCCAAAACAAAGGTGAGAACAAAGCTAACACAACCTTTGGACTAATGACACTGACTTTGTACTATAATCACATCCTATTAAAAATTATTCCATTATTTCCCTGGAAAGAGAATATGGAATTTGGCAAACTCTAGAGAAATTAAGTCTAAATAGAAAAATATTAGGGTACAGTGGATGATCGATAGAGAAATGGGTAAAAATGTTGTTGTTGGAAATACTGAGGGGGGTGAATCAGTATTTCACATCAATTAGTTAATTAGCATCCTATCAAATACATAAGTCAACAATACCATTCAACAATGCACAATATCAAAGACGGTAAGCACAAGATTTTTAGGTGGAAACCCTTCTGGGAAGAAAACCACCAAATGCTTCTTAATATAAGTATTTTAAAAATTACATCAATAGGAAGCTCCAACTTCCAAGATTCTCCAGCTTCAATTGGAAGGAGGCTTCAAACCCCTGATTTATCATCTTCAACAAAAAGGACGCTCCAACGCCTTGGTCTACCAGCGCCAACTGGGACAAGGCCTAATCACAAAATTTAGGTCACATGATTTGAAGGAACACATTGATATTTAGGTCAACAATAAGATTATCCATCAACCAATGTACTACATCAATATCCCGAATAACTGCTCTTGTTGCCGAAGTCTCGATCATCAATTCAAGGACTATCCCCTTGCAGCCAATATAGGAGTTACAAAAATGTATGCTGATATGCAATCAATAATATGGTCACATATATAAGATCTAAGACATATGGCTATCTTAATAGACATAACTCTACATAATAATTATTAATGTAAACAATAGTCATTAAATACTATACAGCAAAGGCCCTCAGGCCCAAGCAAGCTAACCTCAACCTCTTTTGAATCCAAGTGTGAATGTGTAGGCACAAGAAGGTAAAGAACCACCTCGAAGTGAATTTTCCCAGGTATGCAAACTCTAACATTCATATCCGATTACTTTGCGATTCTATAGGAGTTGGATTAAATGGACACAGGGAATGGTGGCGATATCAGAGTAGGAACTTTCCATTCTCCCTCAATATGAAAGTGTTCTCATGGAATATTCAGGTAGGGCCTCAAACTGTACCAATAAGGGTATGGTCAGATCTTTCTACCATATCTCTGTAGAAACTAGATATATTCTGCCTGTAGGAAGTCATGATTACACATCTCTATTATAGACCCCTCTCAACTATATTTGGCCTCGTGCTAGTTCTTTCGCATCAACACATGAATTAGGAAAAGGTCGTGTAGCGATGGTCATTTCACCCAAACTTTGGGGCAGGCCAACATTTACGCATTAAATAATGCAATGAACTACAGGATAGTCAACAAGCTTCCAAAGGCAAATTGATTAGTTTGTGGAGACTTTAATATGATAGTCACAAGAGGACAAAGAGAGATTCCTCCATCGATGGTGCACAAGGGAATGGGAGGAATGGTTGGGTTTGTATTTACTTAGGTTTGTATGACTCAAATATTTACAAAGAAATGATTCCTCCAACCTTTGCTTTACATAGTGAAATTTTAGGAAAGTGAAGGAAAGCATTTTAAAGTGGCTAGGAAAAGTCATTCTTATTGATCAGAACATCTTCGCCTTCATCTGCCAAATCTCTAGGTCTATGCAGAAAAAGTCATCGTCCCCTGTTGCAAACTATAAACTTAATAGAAGGTAGGGGGCCACGTTGCAATGGGCATATGTTGATTTGGGGTAACATCGGATGTGCTCTAGCCATGAAAACTGGTGGAGAGGCTAAAGCACATGGGATCTCCAAGACCCAGAAATAGTTTGGGCAGATTCTAACCGGTTTGGCAGATATTAAAATAATTAATATTTTTAATGGAGTTCCTAAGTCTAAACTTAGGAAAAATAAAATATTAATGGGTATTAATATAAAATTGGGTTAGAAGGTTCCAAAAGTCATGGATCAAGCCAAATCTAATATTAGCCGTTGATTAGAGATTTAATCTCCGCTGTTGAAGGACCAACGAGAAAAGTATAAGAGGGGGCTTGAGGGTTAGTTGGAGAATACACCAGAGTGATCAATCTTTCATTTTGCTAGAGCGGGGTTGCTATGCAAAAGTGAATCAATGATCAACAGCGAAGGGCGGTGAGTGTTAGACAAAGAGGAAGAGACAATACTGAGAGACCAACACAGAAGTAGGGAGAGTGAGAGCAGCAGCCAGTTTAGGCCACGCAAAGCCCAGCAGAGACAGCGCAGAGGCCAGAGGGACTGCGTCATCCACGCAAAGACTGCTGGAGTGACACAGAGGGTACCAGAGGCTGTGCAATGCCTCAAGGGCTGACGCAGAGGGTCCTGGGGCTGAACGCAGAGGCCAGAAGGGCCAGTGCTGAGCTTCAGTTGTGTTGGAGAGGGTTTCATGGGACAGGTTTTTTGAATACCTGTTTCCGAAGATAGAGGTATTGTTGTCGTGTATTCTTCTCTCTCGGATGAGCCGGTTAGGCACCCAGTTGTACTCTGCATAATAATAAGCCCTCAAAATAGCTGCATCGGTTTTCCCGCATTGGATTTTTTCCAGGGACATTTGTCCAAAAATAATGGTGTCACTTGTGTGCTTGTTTTCTTTCAGTTGATGATCTGTAGATGTTGTGACTGTATTGTGTTTACTTCGGTATTTAAATGTTTTAAATAACTTGTTCAGAATTTACAAGTAGAAGAAATAAACCAGCAGCATACAAATTAATTTTCTAACAGATAGACTTAATAAATTCAACATGGTATCAGAGTGTGTTTGCAGGTCACAGGAGAGCTGAAGCCATCAGCTAAGCAGAGCATTTGCAGCAGAATCAGTTGTCCCGAGTGGCAGTAGATGATCCTTGCAGAAGCAACAGAGGAAGGGTTGACGCAGAGGGACTACGTCATCAGTCTGGGCCAGAGAGAGGCCAACATAGAGGCTGAGGAGGGCAAAGAGAGGCTCACGCAGAGCCACACAGAGACCAGGAGGGTTGACGTAGTGGCTGAGGGAGCTATTTTTGCTGTAGCGAGGATTGCGCAGAGCCTAGAGGCCCAGTCCTTCAGTTGCTGGGGCGAAGGAAGCTGTGGGCAGTTTGCGGGAGCAAAGCTGGTGGGGTACTATGGTCATAACAATACCTAACAAGGCAAGACCAAGGTAAAGGAAGTTGTTGTCGAGGCAGATTTCTAGCGATGGAATCCGGATCAGTGTTGCAGTTGCATAAACGATCGGAGAGGAGCAACTTGACGGTTGGCAGAAGGATTTCCAGGAGGGAAATCGAGACTCAGAAGGAGTCTAGAAGAGAAATTCCAGACGGGAAGTAGAGAGACTCGGAGGAGTCGAACCGAGAACTTCCAGACGGGAAGTAGAGAGACTCAGCAAGAGTCGAACCGAGAACTTCCAGGAGGGAAGTAGAGAGACTCGAAGGAGTCGATAGAAAGGAGCAGAGGGATGGTCGTGAATGGGCTGAGAGATCAAGACAGGCTGGACGGAGCGTCCAACTTTGTGGTCTGGAAGGCCAAGATCTTGTCCATTCTAGACAGACATCGTATCAAGGGTTTCGTCTTGAGAGTAATGGCTATCCCAGTTGACCCAATAGCTAATGAAAGGTACGAGGAGGCAATGGCTAAGGCAAAGTGCATCATCCTTGATGGGTCAAGGATCATGTGGTCCATCATATTGCCGAGAAGGAAACGACAAAGGAGATGTGGGACACTTTGAAGACATTGTACCAGCATACTTCCGTGCAGAGGAAGATGCTCCCGGAGAATCAGTTAAGGTCATACCAGATGCAGAAGGGAGAGTAGATAGATCTCTTCCTCGGTCAGTTGAAGGAGATCTGTGACCAATTGACTTCCATAGGGGCCACGCCGGATCGAGAGTTGATGGTGAGGACCGCACTTAACGCAGTCTTCAAGGAGTGGGAGACATTTGTCCAAAGCATATTGGGCAGGGCGAGTCTTCCAGATTGGGAAGAACTGTGGGCGGCTCTTCATCAAGAAGAGATCAGATGGCTGACCAAGACAGGAAGTAGCAACAAAGGGGCGAGGATCAAGAAGGAAGAGGAAGAGGATGCGGCTCTGGCATCTCCAAGGTCAAGTGCTTCCATTGTGGGGAACTGGGTCACTATGCGAACTAGTGTCCGAGGAAGAAGAGTAAGGGAGAGGCTTCTGACTCTAAGGCAGCACCAACAAAGGCGAAGAAAGAAGTCAAGGGGGATGACGATTGTGCCATGAGTGCTCATGTACCACTACAGAAGAAGTGGGGAGACATCAAGCTGTGATCAGGAGGGCAACAGGCGATGAGGGGCAGGATCCTTGAGGTACCCAACCTCTTGGATTATACCTTGCTACGGGAGCCCAGAAGAGCAGTAGCAATGGCGGATGTTGGTAGAGACAGATGCGGATGAAGCGGCAAAGAGAGCTACAGTGCAAGAGTCCCCGAGCAGCGTGAGGCTAGTAGGCTGCAATAGTGCGAGAGACACGAGAGTGTTGCAACAGTGTAGGATGGCACAGAGAGGTTAGCAACGGTGCGAGATGCAGGGAGTTGTTGCACCAGCGCAGAGGTCAGTAGAGGGAGCACTTGTTAGCAGCAGAGGGAGCTTCAACATCGGGAATGTTTCTAGCTTGACAGGGATGTCAGAAGTTGGTTGCATTAGTTACTTACTTCTCAGTAACTGGGTTGCAGTGCAATAGTAGTATGCAGTAGCACGATGCAGCATGATGAGACGGGGTAGCAATGCAGATGCAGTGTTGGGAGTAATGGACCAGCAGCAACACGGATGCAGAGGGAGTTGTCGTACGGATGCAACAGTGGTAGTGACAGGGCCATGGGCAGCAGTACATGATGCAACAGTGCAGAGGATGTTGGGCAGGGAGGCCTAGCATCAGCATAAGTACCAGTGCCGGATAATCATAATGATACTCAGTGAGGAGTATTACTAAAGCACAATGCTCGCTAAGAGGGAGTGTTGATTTGAGGTAGCATCAAATGTGCTCTAGCCATGAAAATTGGTGGAGAGGCTAAAGCACATGAGATCTCCAAGACCCAGAAATGGTTTGGGCAGATTCTAACCGGTTTGGGAGATATGAAAATAATTAATATTTTTTATGGAGTTCCTAAGTCTAAACTTAGGAAAAATAAAATATTAATGGGTATTAATATAAAACTGGGTTAGAAAGTTCCAAAAGTCATGGATCAAGCTGAATCTAATCTTAGCCGTTGATTAGAGATTTAATCTTGGTCGTTGAAGGACCAACGAGAAAAGTATAAGAGAAGGCTTGAGGGTCAGTTGGAGAATACACCAGAGTGATCAGTCATTCATTTTGCTAGAGTGGGGTTGCTAAGAAAAAGTGAATCAGTGATCAGTAGCGAGGGGCAATGAGTATTGGACAGAGAGGCAGAGACAGTATTGAGAAACCAACACAGAAGCAGGGAGAGCGAGAGCAACAGCGAGTTCAGGTCACACAGAGACAGCGCAAAGGCCAGAGGGACTGCGTCATCCACGCAGAGGCTGCTGAAGTGACGCAGAGGGTCCCACAGGCTGCGCAGTGCCTCAGAGGGTCCTGGGGTTGACGCAGGTCAGCAAGAGGCTGACGTAGAGGCCAGAAGGGCCAGCGCAGAGCTTCAGTTGTGCCAAAGAGGGTTTCGTGGGACAGGTTTCCTGAAAACCTGTTTCCAAAGATAGAGGTATTGTTGCCGTGTATTTTTCTCTCTCGGATGAGCCGGTTAAGCACCCAGTTGTACTCAAGGAAATACTGCATAATAATAAACCCTTAGAATAGCTGCATCGGTTTTCCCGCATTGGGTTTTTGCAAGGACATTTGTCCAAAAATAACAGTGTCACTTGTGTGCTTGTTTTCTTTCAGTTGATGATCTATAGATGTTGTGACTGTATTGTGTTTATTTCGGTATTTAAATGCTTTAAATAACTTGTTCAGAATTTACAAGTAGAAGAAATAAACCAACAGAATACAAATTAATTTTTTAATGGATAGACTTAGAAAATTCAACAACATATGAAGTTAAATATGTGAGAGTATTTAGAAACAACAAGTGTCTTTAAGTTCAAGTTTTAGGTTGGAAAGTGGTTTAGCAAAATTTAGTAGTCGAGGCTATGTTCAGGACTAACAGATAAATTATATGTTATATGTCACAAAGACGAGACAATTGAGCATGTAGAGCGGATTGGGCACTACGGGTATAGATTTCATCAGAATACACAACCCTGTTGAGCAGGCCTCTCAGTTATAGGGCAATAATTTTAGGGGATGTGCAGATGATCATGCAACAAGGCAGAGACATATGGAATACGATCAAGCTGGCAGGGTTTTTTTCTCTCAACAAGAAGATGCAGGGCCACTTTCAATAAAAGAAGTTGTAACTTTTCCTTCTTGAGAATTATCTGTTTTTAAGCTGATTATGCTGCACACTCGTCAGTTAGGTTGAAGCTATACAAGAAAGATATAGAATCTCCAGAGTTTGGTGCTAAGACAATGTTGACCTGATCAAAGATTAGAGAAAACGCTGAAAATCATCCAATAACAACTTCATATCTTTATAATGAGGCATGAGCTGTACTGCCAAAAAAAGGAATAATTTGAAACCCAATAAAGTCAGTCCCATAGAGATTAAAATTTATTTCATTTAAGGGTGCACCATATATCGAATTCAAACAAATTGATATGTTTCAACATGTATTGTTGTTTACTTAAATCCATGGCTAATTTAAAACTTACTTGGCTCTCATTCTGTTCAGCCTGTCTGACAGAAAAACGTCTTTATCCACCTTGGCTTCCTTTTTCCCAAATGAGTAGCAGGATAAAGGGTGAACTTTCACAACTAAATGAGAACTCATCATTTTATGATGTCTTCTTTGATCTTCTGCAAACAGAACCTCTAAACTCAATTTGAAAGCCACTGATAAGAACTCACAAAACTATCAATCAAATTACCTAACATCCATCCAGGCAACTTATCTGTACACATTTATCTCTCATAGAGAATTAACATGTTATGTTTTATGAGGAATACCATTAGCCAGAAATAGGATGATCTTTCAAGGAAAGGAGGAACATATTGGCTGGATATATCATCAAATAAGGCTTGCATATGGCAAAGGATGGAAGCCTCCAAGAGAGAAAAGTCCAAGGAGATTACAGGAACCCTGCATCGACTAAATAAGACCTTTGGGGGTTTTTCGATGGTGCTTGTCAAGGAATTCCAGGTTTGTGTGTTACAGGCGCTATCCTCTTTCTCAACAATTCACACTATTCTACTTTGAATTTTGGAGCACGACAAGGAACAAACAACAGAGCAGGGTTCTATGCTCTTTGGTTTCTGTTGAAAGTAGCTAGAGAAAAGAATGTAAGCAGGTTGCAGGTTCTACAAGACCTCAAAGTTATTGATGGATTGGGCAAATAGGAAAAAACAAATTATAAATATGGCCTTAAGCCCAACAGTGGAACTTTGCTTGGAGAAAAGGGCCATCTTTGAAGAAATCTCTTTTTGGCATGTTTACAGGGAATTCAATTAGATAGGATAAACTCTCAAAAGAAGCTCTCTTTTTGCAGGAAGGCCACCTGATTGAAGAAAAGTTCAGGTATAACATCCCTTTGGATAAGATCCAAAAGTCAATCGATGACATCTATTTTGAGTAAAGTCAAGTCTGTTTTTGAAGTATGTTTTTCAGATTATATACCAACTGGTGTGATCCCAGTTTCGATTTATGTCGACAGAAGACTGTATATGTCTAGGGCCAGGTTTGAAGACATTCTGGAAACTTGGAACTGAGTCGAGAGGCTCATCAATATGTAATTTTATTCCTCCAAATTTCAAAGATTTTTCCCTTCGATAAAAAAAAGAAACAAATTATCTACACATATCTTCAAATCTTAATCCTATGATGTAAAAAACCAAAAAAGCACAAGAATGAAGCCGTGAATGTAGGAAATTGACGGAATCTTTAATGTGCCTACCCTGTAGGAGAGATAATTCTGAATGAATTTCACAACAGCCACTGACACACTGTCGACTTTGGAGGTCTCAAACAGCCAAGGAATGATAAGAAGAAAGAAAGAAATCTTGTCTGCCCCCGCTGCTGTATGGTTGGATTTCTTACCACCGACTTCTAGTGCTGTTTCGAAAGAAGTATGAAGAAAAAGTGATGGAATTGACATTTGGCTATTCAATGGACCACAGCTGCAACTTGACCCATTATAGTGTGCACATATTCTCGATATTTGGTCAGTCAATCGATATTGGGTGGCTTTATTCTGAATAAATATATATACTCGGGAAGTTAAGGCGGTGTGGACGTCGAGGTTCTTGTCGTGGAAATTGGATATGATAACTGAATTTTGTCAAACCAGTGGGCTTCCAGTTATAATATAAAAAGGTTCAACCTGGTTAGCGTGGATATGGTTACTGTAAGTTTGAGTGTTTACTTCTCTTTTCTTTTTAATTTAGTTATGGAAGTTTGTTTGGTTGGAGAAGAAATGATGATATTTTGCAAAAAGTTTTTGAAGTTATGGAGTTTGATTGGATTAAAAAAAGTAGTTGTAATAGGTTTTTAATAATAGTTGAAGAGTTTCTTGTTTTACACGTCAAA
>APFE031530776.1:119100-142568 GCA_000404065.3 Pinus taeda
CATCAAAGTTATCAGGAAATGGCAAGGCTAGGTTGAAAATACTGTCACACTTGGAAAAACCCATGCCATGGTAGAAAAGAAACACATGCAATCCCATGCATGCTAAATCTAGCAAGAAAAATACACATGCAAGTTGATACTTGCAATGAAGCCTATTGTCACTGCTTGATCCTGCCTTTCCCTGCTTGATCTTTGCTTCCTCTTGCCTTCTTTGCCTTTCTTACTCCAATGCCAAAATTGCTCTAAGAAACTCTAATGTCTCAATCACACATATACCTCAACAACCTGTTGAAAGAAGACATACTACTCATGGAGCTTTATAACACAACTCAATACAATATTTACAATGAAAGATCTACTCAAAACAAAACATCATGACAACGTGATAACATACTGCATAGTGGAGTTTTATAACACATTTCATTACGATATTTACAATGATCATCCTACTAAGCACCAACCCACATAACATCATAACATCATGATAACACAACCACATGATAGCATAGTAACATGACAACATGATCATAATGGCATAACACCCATAAATCATAGTGGAGCTTTATAACATAGCTCATGGCAGTATTTACATCCATAGATGTGTGTACATATAGCAACATTACCAAAAACGTATACCAAAAACATATACCAAAGCATATATCAAAACATATACTAAACACCATATCTAAGCATATATCAAAACATCATATAGCATATACCAAACCATCATAAAGCATATATCAACCACCATAAAGCATATACCAAACCACCATATCGAAGCTGCTTTGCTTCAACTAGAAAACAAGGAAGGATACATAGTCCTCATCTGATCCGCCATCTCCCATGCAGCTTCATTCGGCCCAAAGTGCTTCCACTACACTTTAACTTGCTCGATTGCTCGGTTCTGGAGCATGAGCACCTTTTTCTGCAATATACACTGAGGCTCCAGCTGGAATTCTCCATCTGGTTCCACTTGTAATACAAACCAGTCAATCACATGATCAACATCCTTAACATACTTCTTAAGCAAAGATACATGGAAAGCATCATGGACTTTCACTATTGGAGGCAATTCAAGTCGATAGGCTACTGGCCGAATCCTCTTAGCGATACTGAAGGGTCCACAAAACCATGGTGCCATATTAGTTTTTAGTCAATTTAGTGTGTCCTAAATTGCTACATAAATTATCAATCCGGGAGTCGTAAACTGATGAAGTGTAGTGCACTGTATGTGCTAGACAACCCTTTTCTTACCTCACTGTTTTCAGTTTTATCTTGTTTTAGGGTTTTGTTCTTGTTGGTCTCCTAAAGTGTTCTAATGCAATGGAAATCCTAATTTGTTGTTAAAGCAAAAGTTTTAAGAATACTTTTAAAGATCAAGTGTGGATGTAGAGTTGAAGACAAGGTTTCTGCTTCTTATGATAATTTCCAAACTTTGAACTTAAGAGATCTTAAAACATGTTGTCTACAAAATCAGAACTTGAATAAGAGTATAAACATGCAGCTACATAAACTAAACTAAAAATGAAGTACTGAAAATGAGGTTACTATCTCTGTTGTCCATCCTAATTGCAAAATTGAAATCTAATAAACTGCTGCAACCGAAAACCAAAAAGTAAAGAAACTAGAAACTAGTCAATGATTTCATCCATAATCACAATATTTCGTCAATTAACTTCTAAAACGGGGTTAAGCTAAAGACTCAGGAAATATCATCATATGGCATGAAAAAAATGACATCTAAATTATCTAATTTGCACACTAATGAAAGCAAAGTCAATTACTTCATCTATAATCACAATATTTCATCAATTAACTTCTAAAACGGGGTTAAGCTAAAGACTCTGGAAATATCATCATATAGCATGAAAGAACTGACATTTAAACTATCTACTTGCATACCAATGAAAGCAAAATCAGTTACTTCACCTATAATCACAATACCTCACCAATTAACTTCTAAAACGGGGTTAAGCTAAAGGCTCCGGAGATATCATCATATAGCATGAAGAACTGATATCTAAACTATCTTGAACAGTAAAAAAATCTCACTAAATAAAAGCATAAACAACTGAAATTGAAAACTAAAGTTCAGCAGAGGAAGCAAGTCTCAAATCACCACTTAATGCAAAAACTACACTAAGAATCTCGAGCATAACCAGACTTAAATACCTATTATGAAGTGCACATATCAGCGTTTGTAAGAAATGTGACAAGCTGCAAAGACATGTACAAAGTTAGAGCGATTATGATCATAAGCTAAACATGAGAAATATACAATTCAAATGAGAGAAAATATACATAAAAGCTATACAAAAACAAAAGAAGGGACCTCAGCTATGCAGGGGCCCTCTGCATAGCTTTGGACTAACATGTTGTTACTTCAAACCACACTTAAACAACCATGTGAAAACAGAGTTTTGTATTATGAAACAGAGGAATATGTCTCTTGGTTACAAACCAAAAAAATAACACTACAACAACGATATCAAGAACTAACTACCTGTGTTGCAAATGATTATATTTATAGAGAAAATGCATAACTGTATCCCAGAGGAATTTCTTTAGCAATGGACACGTGAACAGGTCAAAATCCGATGATTCAGCCTCTTGGTTGCCATGAGCAGTAAATTATGCGAGGTGGATGTTGGATTGTGTTATGGAGATGGCCCGCAGGTGGCAAAAACGAATCCACGAGTTCAAGAACAACTTCGACTTCTTTTACATGTAGGAACATAGTCCTAGTTAACGTAGAACTCTTCGTTGACCTCCCTTTGACCGGTATCTTTCCTTACGAATTTGGATAAGCAAATAGGACTTCATCCATGTGTGGATAATTCCTGTGCTGCCAATGTGTCTCATTCCTCCTACTGACACCTGTAACCTGTAAAACAATGAAACCAACTACGAAATTGCCAGTTAGCTACGGAAAGTGGCTACATTCCATAGCTGACAAACAAAACCTAGATCAAATAGCACACACAATGATATAATTTGAAAATCACTCAAATGCACTCCTGAAATCAAAATGTAACAACTTTTGATAGCTTAGAAGGCACTGACATGGGCAAATAGAAGAGAAAGGGTTTAAGAAAATGCTTGGAAGAGAGGTAGTTTTGGGGCTCAATAGGACCAATGGCATCCTGCCATTTGGCACTTCCCCATTTGCTAGGAGTTCTGCCACGTCATCTTCTCCTGGCACATGTCCAAGTCAAACATGATTTTTAACTTGTTCCAACTTCTTCATATGAGCTCGAATTTGAGTGCCATTCACATCATTGGAATCTGGATGACGTGCAATTCAATCCGATGCTAAGTTTATCCAGATTCTGCCACTTTGAGTTTTGATCCTTTTTACCATGCCATTGGTATTTTTTAAAGATCCACCTGAATCAATGAGAATACAAGAACAAATGGTTAAATTGTTGAATGAAGATAGTTGAGATGATGTTGTACACAACTATCTATATTCAAGTTCTACATCAACACTAACATATTTTTATCTTACATTTAAAAATGTATGTTGATTTATACATCCATTTTTATTCATTTTTTATTTTTTATTTTTTATTTTTTATTTTTAACAACTTATACATATATTTGTTTATTCTATTAAATATGAAGAAGGATGAAAATGGAGCACTAGATAGTTTCAGAAGCTTTATTGAAAAAATTAAGATGGAAATAATGAGAAAGTAATGTCCTAGTAATGTTGAACTTGATCCTAGTCTTATTCATTTCATTTGGAATGAGCTTGAGACTATCTAATATCAAATAATACAAGGTGAGTGTGAAGAAATTTCTAAACTCATACATAAAAGAGATTCTTCCCTAGTTATTACAGATATTCCTCATGGTTTCAATATCGCAAACATTGACTATGATAGTGACCCTTATACTTATCAAACTCTTATTAAAGTGGTTGTGGGATTTGTAGAAGTCACAACATCACCATTATGGAGATTTGTGACACTTCATTTAGGCACACAATTTGCAATGTTATTGACAAGCTTCATGGGAAAAGAAAACTCAAGGATGCAACTTACATGGTAAGAGGTTGAAATTGTATGTTTGATTAATGTTAAAAAATTCATTTATGTACAAGTTAATTGAACTTTTACTATTTCATGTTACAGGCAAAAGTCAAATCTTATTAACCTTGGATATCAACCAATTATAAGTGATTGTAAGTTCATCCATGTTGAAAGTTGGACAAAAGGTGATAGCTATAAGCCTATGCTTCTTAATTGGGTAGATGGAAAGAGTCATAGGCAAGTACTGGTTTATGATGCAGTTGTAAAAAAAATAACATATGAAGATAAAGAAACAAAAGGAGACATAGTTAACATTTATAAAAAATGAGTCATTGGTTAACTATTTGATAGACTTATGTTCAAACAAAGGAGACTAAGTTCTTGATTTATTCTCAGACTCGGGTAAGTTTTATTATATAAAATTGAATTTCAATATCTTCTTTCTTAATTTATATGTGATTATACTAATTTACTTCATTATTTTTTTGTGTGCTGGATAATTAGGTACAACACTAGCATGTTGCCTACAAAAAGGAAGAAATTACATTTCCATTGAAAAAGACTTAGTACAGTGAAAATTTATTCAAAAAAGAATTAGTGCTCTTCAATTTATTCCAGATGCAATGTAAAAAGTTGGGTTGAGGAAATGGGATTTTAATGAATCACATGTGGCAAAAAAGGCAAAGGAACCTCAACTGCCATTAGATGGAATTATTGGAAAGGCATACATTTGGATATTCGTAGACATCAAAGATCCATCAGAAGAGGAAAATGAGCCAACTAAAGGAGAAAATATTGTGGAAGAAGACAACGATGAACTCTTGAAGATGAAGAGTATGGATTACGTGATATTATTGATTAAATTTAAGTTATGTTTGGAAATAAAGCTCATTTTTTGTATCTATTAATTAGTTATAATTGTAATGTTTTGACTTTGACATTTTATGAGAAGATTAAGTATTCATTTAATGTGCTTATCTGTTCAATATTTGTATTATGTGATTTTTGCTTTAATTTTTATGTGAATCATTATTTTTGTTTTGTTTGTTAAGCTTGGTAGATCCTCATTTTTCATTAATTATAATGCATATTTACACCACATAGATTGACTATGTGGCCTCAACTTGCCTAGTGGGAAACCAAGTCTGTTGGCCACCTATCCGCATTATATGCCATCCAGAAATAAAAAAATTTCAGTATTTCTATCCAAGCTATATAAGTCTCAGATTCTTGTCCATACTCTAGAGATGTACATACATCTATATTTGCATAAGAAAATGTAAAGGCTATTCACATATATAAACAAAACCATAAAAGTAGACTAGATAGTCATGGTTCTAAAAAAAAGCGAAATCCACAGGCGCTGGATCTTTGAATTCATCCCCGACATCTCTGTCTAGACTAGGGTTCAAGGTAGGTGCCTCTCAATTCAACCAAGTCGAACATGTGTAGTTGGAACTACACCTTCTGGAATTGCTGTTTGTAATTCGGCATGCCTTGGACAGTGACAGTCATGCCCACCGAAATTTGCTCCATAGCCTTACCCAACAGGCTTTTCATCAACCAGTACTAGTAGATGGTTTGCTTATTTTGAGTGATTCTGCCCCTCGTGTTTCCAAGATCTGGGACGAGGGTTTTCCAATCCTCCATTTCCATGTCTGTCTCACTCTCTTGTTTCACTTCCTCTTCCCAATTCGCTAAGAGTTTATGAATTTCCTCTTCCTGCCTCTGCATCCTTCAAACGTGCTCGGTTTCGTGTCCTTCCTAATCGCTTGGGATATCCTTCCACGATCACGGGTTTTTGCAGGACGTGCCATGGTTTTTCTGACCCAACCCTGTTCATTGAAAAAAACCATAATCCAGTTACAATTCCATAAAATACAACAGGGAGCTTTCACACAGGTGGTAAGATTGTCACGCACCAACCTGCCTTCATTAGACCCTCCCTTGCCAATTGCAGTGCTCAGACTTTCAGGGTCCCAGGTTAGTTCCTCGGAGAGGGCCAACCCACAACCAACACTGATGGATACACTTTGCCTAAAACACCTCCTCTTAGCCTCAATTTGATTTGTTTCTTGTTTTTGGTTCCAGGTTGCTAAACACCGCCATTACCAGCTCTTTCTTAGCTATCCTACCATTTAACATCTGCCCAAGACGCTAGAGGAGGACCCGACGCAATCATCCACCCATCCTTAAGCCCCATGATGCCGCCATTGTCAATTTGCCTTCCATAGCCAATGCCACTCCCTTGCCAGACTTCCCACCCCTAATTCTTGACCTTCTCCCTCATGCCGAGGTTGCAACCTACCTCTCTGTGGCTATATATGGACCTAAAGCAGAGGATACCACCCAATATGCAGGTGGATCGGCCAACTCTACCCCTAAGGCTCATCTCCCTAGTTTTACCAACAGGACTCCTATGAACTGCAAAACTAGGCCCTCTGTCCAGTGCCAATAGAATTCCCATACAAGAAAGGAAAACTTCAAAGAAAAGCGAAATAGGTAGTATGTCGAAGGGGTGCGAGAGACAGACACATAACCAAGCATATGCCACCAACCTATTCCACCAATGCTTCTCAATTTTGTAGGTCTCCCCCATAATTCCTCCCCTCTCCCCCAATTGAAAAATAGAGAAGGTCAACATTACGAGAGCGAAGCTATATTTGAGTACATACCTGTTACCCTTTATGCACAATCAGTAGGCTTGTTTCAGTTGGTGGCACCACAAACCCTGCCCATTAAACCAGTCTCCACGCTCGCAAATGTTTTGATCAACACCAACCTTCCCTCCTTCCCTATTACTAAACCAACACTCTTTTTACTCCCGCTGCCAATTTTCCCATATACACTGCATGCCATCATGTAAAGGGCCACCACACCCATCGCCTCAAGCGTGTCTGGGGTAGTGGTACTATACGCTGTTATACAAACCATTACTCCTTTGGCTGAGTGCTTAACTTCCAGATCGCACCCCGATCAGGGTGTGAATCATTATTTAAAAAAAATGTGATTATTATTAATTTTTGACATGAAATTCATAAAAAAAGCTATTATTTAACCATTTTTTGTTAGTTTTTTCATATAGAAATTGCGATTTTGACATGTCATTTTTAGCAAAAAAGTCTCAAAATGTGTAATTTTCTTGTTATATTTATGTTCAATATGTGTATTATTATGTCAATTGTTAAAAATTATTATTTTTCAGAGACAATTATTTGATGTGCATTGAAAAATTAATTAACGATATATAAATATATAGAAGATCAAAACTTTAAAATATCAACCATTTTTTTAACTATGGAAAAAAAATAAAAATCTCACTTTAAAAAAAAAAATACAAAAAAATATGAAGAAGAAGACTACAAAAATTGTTAAATTTAGAAAATAATTATTCACATTTAACACATTAGAAAATTTGAAGTCAAAAAATAAGTTTTCTAAAAAAATGGCTTGACGCCGCATCAACAGTTTTTAAAATCAACTTGAAAATCACTAACATTTTAAAAATAACGTACATAAAAAAATTAAAGTGTCAAAAACTATGCTAAAAAAATTATATGTATTCTAAATCAACACTTTTCAAAATTAGTTGATTTTTTTGCTACCTAAAAAAAATAGGCAATGATATCAATTCCTGTTTCAAAGTTTACATTGATATTTACAAAAGAAAAGAAAGCAAAAATCAGATTTAAAAGAAGATTGTCAACATCAACAAAAATACTCTAATGACTACCAAATTTAATTTATATATGCAATTTATAAATTAAATTTAAATAAAAATTAATTCAAAATATTTTAATAAGAGAATGAAAGTGCTGGAATACAACCCCGAAATCCTTAAACAAGATGGAGCAACCTATCGAGTTTATATAAATAAAGCATTCGAAAGAAATAAAACTCTAAGTATTATTGGATTGAATTAAATGAAATCAAAGAGTAGAGTGCTTACTTCCACGAGTATGAATATCGATGTAACACTCTTCCTCTCGTGCTGTTTGAACAATATGTAGCCAATTGAGAGTTCACACTCCACGCTCCTAATGTTCCCTATACTACCACTGCTAGTACTTCCCCTCGATTTGTTCCCCATACTACCACTACCAGTACTTCCCCTCGATTTGTTCCCCATACTATCACTACTGGTACTTCCTCTCCCTCTCCTCAAGCATCGATGTCCCTTTTATAACAAACCAACGATATGATTCACAAAGAATATAATTTCTAATTGGAAAAAAGGTCCCCACTAAAATCTGGATCTCAATCTCTCCACTTGAGTCAAACAAAAATTAAAAAATATGGAGTGATTATTGATATTTCCAAATAATATAAAATAAAACTGTTATCAAGTACGGATCTGCTCTAATTGGTTCTTCATTCAAATCTATACATCTTCACATGACTGTTATATAATCAATGGGTGTTGTTGCTTGGATCGAATCTTCATATTTCTCATAGTAATCTATGGTTTCCTTGTGAATATCTTCCACTTGGGAGCTTGCAACCATAAAACAAAAGGGCCATTAACTAATACCTTCTAAAATATGATTCTGCAGTCATTTTTAAATTGAAAAATTCATATAACATAATCAAAATAAAATGGTGTTGACACCAAAAACAACCATCAAACCAAATCTGCCATTATAGAATCCCTCTCATTAATCCTGGTTGCTAACAATGTTCAAAATTGATTATGTCTCAATATAATAGGTTTGAGAAGGTTTATAAATCTCAACGAGAACTATATTTATTTGAAAGCGATCTTAACTCTTTCAAAAGTTCTTATAATCTTCACTAAGATTTGATTATGCATTTATTAATTTCAATAATATGAATCTTTTTTATTCAACAATGTTTGTTACATTGTGATAAAGATTGTCTCTTGTTCCAATGTCACATTGTGATAAAGATTGTCTCTTGTTCCAATGTCACATTGTGACAACCATGGTCAACCGTCGCATTGTGATAAAGATTGTCCCAATATGAAAATCAACCATGGTCAACCATGGCCAACCATTGTCCAATGCCGCATTGTGACAAAGATTGTGTCAATATGGAAATCATTTGTGGTCAACCACTGTCAACCATGTTTATTTTAAGGTTTATATACCTTGGGTTTATAATATTTATGCCATGGGTTTAACATTATTCCCTTGGGTTTTTAATACTAATCTCTTGGGTTTATAATATCAATTTCTTGGGTTTATAATATTAATCATGGTCAACCATGGTTAACTGTGATCCAATATTGCATTGTGACAAGATTGTCTCGATATGAAAATCAATATTTTTCAAACATGGTCAACCCAATATCGCATTGTGACAAAGATTGTCTCAATATGAAAATCAACCATGGTTAACCATGTTTATTTTAGGGTTTATAATATTTATCTTAGAGTTTATATACCTTGAGTTTATAATGATTATCCATTGGGTTTATAATATCTATTCCTTGGGTTTATTAATTTAAGGGTTCATATTATTCCCTTAGGTTTATAATCCCTTCGGTTTTCAATATTAATCCCTAGGGTTAATTATTCCCATGGATTTATAATATCGATCCCTAGGGTTTATAATATCGATCATGGTCAACCATGTTTTATAAACTCAATCATGTTACACCATGGTTCAACATCGTATTGTGACAAAGGTTGTCTCAATATGAAAATCAACCATTGTCCAACGTCATATTGTTCTAAAGGTTGTCTCAATATGAAAATCAATCACGATCAACCATAGTCAAACGTCACATTGTGACAACCATGGTCAACCATGGTCCAACATCACATTGTGAGAAAGATTGTCTCAATATGAAAATCAACCATGGTCAACCATGTTTATTGTAGGGTTTATGGTCACATTATAAAAAAGATTGTCTCTTGGTCCAACGTCGCATTGTGACAATAATGGTCATCCATGGTCCAACATCGTATTGTGACAATATGAAAATCAACCATAACCATGGCCAACCATTGTCCAACGTCACATTGTGCCAAAGGTTGTCTCAATATGAAAATCAATCATGGTCAACCACAGTCCAATATCGCATTGTGACAAAGATTGTGTTAATATGAAAATCATCCGTGGTCAACCATGTTTATTTTGAGGTTTATAATATTTATCTTAGGGTTTATATACCTTGGGTTTATTATAAACTTTTCTCATCATAAAAATCAATCATGTTCAACCATGGTCCAACAAAGACTGTCTCAATATGAAAATCAACCATGGTCCAACATTGCATTGTGACAAAGATTGTCTCAACATTACAATCAATCATCGTCAACCATGGTCAATAACCATGGTCACATTGTGACAGAGATTATCTCTTTGTCGAACGTCACATTGTGACAAATATTGTATCAATATGAAAATCAACCATGGTCAACCATGGCCAACCATTGTCCAATGTCACATTGTGACAAAGATTGTGCCAATATGGAAATCATTTGTGGTCAACCATGTTTATTTTAGGGTTTATATACCTTGGGTTTATAATATTTATGCCCCGGGTTCAAGATTATTCCCTTGGGTTTATAATATTTATCTTAGGGTTTATATACCTTAGGTTTATAATATTAATCTCTTGAGTTTAATATTATGCCCTTGGGTTTATAATACCTTAGGGTTTTAGAATTAATTCCTTGTGTTTATATTATCAATTCCTTGGGTTTAGCAATGGAAGTGTTCATATCCCTTCGGTTTATCAATTCCTTGGTCTAACGTCACATTGTGACAACTATGGTCATCCATAGTCAACCATGAGCCAACATTGCATTGTGAGAAAAATTATCTCAATATGAAAATAAAGCATGGTAAACCGTGTTTATTATAAAATTTATATTATTCATTATTTATGATTAATATTTTAGTAACAATATTATTATTATTTAATAATTATATATTTTTAAATTAATTAATATTTAATTAATTTAATTATCATAATTATATTTTTATTTTAATATGATTTTTAATGCTATATATTTATCAGTAATGTGTATCATAAATATAAATATAAATGAAACCTTCAAAATATATCAACCACATTTAATTAATTAAATGCGGTGGTAGTAGTTTCAACCATATGATTCTTTTTGATTCGAAATATTTCATATTGTATGGGATTTTCAAATATTAAAAGATTTTATGCAATCTTTCTAGGAGCATGTCGGGGAAACCATCCTACGAGTATGAGAGTCTCGTTGTCCAAAACATAACAGCATATAGTCAAACTTTGAATGTGGATGAGTCTCTATACATGTTATAAGTGACATAACGTCGGTTCATTTTATCCTTAGCGTGGTCATACACATAACCTAGTGTAATGCATTCTATTTTGAATACCAAACATATAAAACGTGATTGATAATTTCATAGATTTATTTCGTTGTTATATGTAAGGTTTAATGCAAATTCACTGATAGTTATTTTATTTTTGAAGTTGTATTATATAACATCATGTACTAAGCAATATAAATTATATATATAATATAATATATATAATACAATACAATACGGTGAATATTATAATTTATGATATGTATGCACATTCACACATTTTCATTTCGTAACATATTACTTTATTTATAATATAAAGTATTTTCATAAAATTAATAGGTTATAAAATTAAATAGGTATATTAAAACCCTTTTTTTATAAGGTAAAAAAAATATGTACTACATGTGTTTTATTGTTTATTTTTTAGGTTATGGGAATGTTGTGTGAAGTTAAGATTGAATTAAGACTAAATAATTTAAAGTAGAAATTTATCGAAATAAGGTGTAATAATGACAAAAATAATCAAATCTCAAGATAGCTAGTGGAATGCGCCAGAAATCCTAAAAAACCTCAATAAATAAAATGACTGGAATGTCTCAAAATTAAGGGACTTTTGTATGATCAAAAGAAATGTCAAGGCAACCATCAAACATCCAAATCCACCAAGATGATGTGAAAAAGTAGCCAAGACCAAGCGATGAAAGCGATAAAACCAAAGATCAAAACGAGGAATATCACAAATTACGATCAATCCTAAAGGTCCAAAAAGCTCAACAGGTCAGGAATAAGAATAGGAGGATCCGCCAACCGCTCAAATGCAAATAAAGGGAAATTCGCCAAAATTTACAGTGGGGGCCCCTACATTTTGAGTCGAAATGAAGGGAAGTTGTTGGTGGGCGAACGAATGGCGACTAACTGGGCAAATCAATTATCTCTAGTTATGGGATCTGAAACCTATAAAAGTTTAAGGAATAAGATGTGAGATGTTGATGCTCAAGTAACCTAAAAAGTTTCATGAACAATAATTGGAAATTCACAACATGTCTAAATAATTTTCACCATAATTCAAAAACAAGATAAAATATAAACCCATAAATGCGATCAATAAAGTTTATTTCTACTGAATTTAGGGAAAGACAAAGCAACCAAGTAAATCATAACTGTTGGATTAACTTCAATACTATGGGCATGGCCACTGCTTCGAGCAAGCATCTATAGCCTTCACATGGATGCCCTTTAACCCAATGATGTGCATGTATCCCATCTATTACATATAGATTCATATTTTTGAAAATGTTTGTTTTATTTGTGAGTTTTCTCAGTAATTAACTGAAGGTTATTGCCCTAGCTTGGTGTCCAGATAACGATAGTGCCATTCACTAGAACTAACCAAAGTGAACATGCCGACTTGTGATGAGACCTCTACTTTTTCAGTTTCACGACTAAAATATATTATCTGACTTGGTGACTAGTAGTGGTAATGTCACTTTTTTTAGGACCCATGATCATGGTGATCAATATTTAGCTCAAAAATCAAAGTGCTTAGAATTGCTCAAAACCTGGATGATCGTGTCCGTCTTGGCGATATGATCCCAAAGCAACTCGTTTTACTCAAAACAAAGCTCGTATGAGGAAGATATCACATTATGTCTACTTTGCCAAACAAAGGAATTTTTGAAAAAAAGTACAGTCACTACACAATCAGCAGTCCATACTTCTAACATGGTAGGTGACTGTGCAGGTCAAATGTTGGTCAATGGCAAGTGGGGTCACGCTAACTGGAGCATTCTGATTGGTCTATAATTTGATGAAATGACGTTTTCTTATTGGGCAGGGGAAGACCAATGAAGAGGAGACATGTGGCAAGCCCGGAGGCCACTACGTGTCCCTCCCCAAAGGCCTGTCAAAATCAGTGTGCAAAGGAAAAAATTTATTAGCAGGAGGCGAAGTCGAACCCGCGACCTCGCCCGCACAAGCCTGAAGTCTTACCGTTATGTTGTGCTGTTGGTTCTTAATAATCAATGGTTGCAATAAGTATTTGTTATGTTAAACCATAGCGGTTGGGGAGGAGAGGGCTAGCCCCGCGGGCCAAACCCCTCCACATGTGAACAAAACATGAAACTGGAGGCCAACGGTTAGCTCTAACCACGTGATTTATGTGTTGACTGAATATTAGTGCTAATTAATACATGTTTATCTTTAATTAATGGTGGAGTTAAGTTGGTAGATTCTTTTGGTGGGTCTGATAAATTTAGACTTTTTCCAAATTTGGCGGGATTAACTGGAGTTTCTCCAATTTTAGTGGAGTTTTCCTAGGTGAAACTGAAGAGGCCATAACTTTTGCAATTTTCGACCAATTTGGGCTCAGAAAAAGTCATTCCTATATCATTTTGATGTTCTGAGCACATTGAAGCAGGTTTCAGGAGCAATAGATCATTGTAAACAATACTTTTTTCCATTTTGAGCTAATACAAAGGCCCAAGCCATAGAAGCTGGACCAAGGAGATGTACCCTAGGAGGGGTGAAATCCTTCATCAAAACACTGTGTTAAGTGCTCATTTTGATGGTTTGATGTATATTCGTTTGTTGCTGTTCAACACTTTATTTACATACTATTTTGCTCATGAATTTAACATAAAACTTGACAAATTTACCTGTTACATTCACAAACACCATAAAGGAAACCTATGCACATAAAGCAAATGAGAAGCAATTGTTTTTAATTATGAAGTTGAAATTAGCACAACAAAACTAACATTCAACAACAGATCAAGTTGGTATTAGAGAAAAGGTTATTTTCTTGATTGCTTGAATTTTGTGCAAGTAGGATTTTAATGGTTGCAAATTTGTGATTCTTACAAGGTTAAAGTTGTAGAGAGGAGAAGGGAAACTATTCGTTGCAAATCCTGAGGTAATACCCAGAAGAAGGAGAGCCACAAGGCCACAATCTCCACCTAAAGTTTCAATCAGTTGCACTTGGAGCACCTCAAGTTTTACCTTCAATTGAAATTGAGGAGGTACAAGTAATACCAGAAGCTGAGCTTGAATCCAAAGCCATCATGTCTAGAGCAAGAGAGACTGAAGGTCTTTCATAAGACGAAGCATACAAGAAATATTTCTATGATGTAATTGACATGGTTAGAGTCCTCTATGAAGAGAGGAATACTAGAATGGTTGGAGAGAGTTCTAAGTCCCCACATGGAGAGGGAAGCTTAGAAGATAAAAAAGATGAAAAGAAGGATTCAAAGGGTAATGGAGGAAAGACTCCTCCATCTCCACCATCTTCATCATCATCCTTATCATCAAAAACATCATCATCTTCCACTTCCATGACAAAAACTGTTCATACTCATTCAAAAACCCCAAAAGGAAAAACTCCCTTACTCAATTTGGACATTAAGTTTGAACTTCCTATGTTACAATGATGAGGTAAATGCAGAGAAGTTAGACAATTGGATTCGACAATTGGAGGTTTATTTGCAGAATTCAAAACCTTCAAGATGACATAAAGATCCAGTTGGCTTCATTGAGGCTAGAAGGAGAAACACTAGTTTGGTGGGAAGCAAAGACTCAAGAGGAAATGCGAATTCATGGTAAGATATCCATTTCTTGGGTTGAATTTGTTTCTTCAATTAAAAGACGGTTTTATCCTTTAGTCTACATATAAACAACAATTATGAGTTGGCAAAACTTTAGGCAACTTAAGGGACAAACAGTGCAAGAATATACCCAGGAGTTTAGGAAAAGGGCTTTGTTGTTAGGAGTAAACTTGAATTCCCAGGATTCATGAAATACATTGGGGGTTTACATTACTACTTAAAACACACTATCCTTATGTTCAATCCAAGAAATTTAGGTGAGGTTTGTGTGCAAGCCACACACCTTGAAGAAAGAGGAAAGAACATTCAGGAAGAGGGTAGTAAGAAGAAGCCATTCAAGGGTAAGGATAAAGAGAAGGGTGGAAAATGGAAAGGAAAGAAGAATGCAAGTGTAAAGAAATAAGGGGAGAAAACTATATGCAAACATTGTTCCAAGGTGGGGCACAATGAAACCCACTGTTGGAAACTACATCCCGAACTAAGGCCTAAGAAACCAAACAATAAGGGGAAACAAAAGACGATCGCTACCACACAACATGATCTTAGATCCAAAGTATTTCACTAAGTTAGACTTACGAAGTGGTTATCATCAAGTTAGAATAGTTGAAGAGGAAATTTGGAAAACCACATTTAAAACTAAACAAGGATTGTTTGAGTGGCTTGTTATGCCTTTTGGTCTTACAAATACTCCAACTACTTTCATGAGAGTTATGAATGATGTATTGAGACCATTTCTAGATGATTGTCATTGTATACTTAGATGATATTCTCATATTCAACAAATCTAGAGATGAACATGTCATGCATGTGAACAAAGTACTTGATGTCTTGAGAAAAGCAATTATTTTTAAAGATGTCAAAGTGTGAATTTGGCAAGACTTGTTTACTGTATTTGGAACACATTGTTGGAGGATGTGAGCTGAAGATAGACCCCTCTAAGGTTGAGGTCATTTTGAATTGGCCCAAGCCCAATACAGTTATAGAGGTAAGAAGCTTTCTAGGGGCAACATAATATTGGAGGAAATTTATTGCTAATTTTTATTCCATTGTAGCTCCACTACATGCATTGACTAGTGTCAAGAAAGTATTCTATTGGGGAGATGTACAAAAAAATGCATTTGATACTTTAAAACAAAATATTAGTTCAGCACCGGTATTGGCTCGTCCGAATCTTAGACAACCATTTGAGATTCAAACGGATGCTAGTGATTATACCATCGGAGTTCTCATGTAGCATGGTGAGCCCATTTCATTTCATTCTGAAAATTTTAATGGTGTTGTGACTAACTATCCCACTTATGACAAAGAAATTTATGCATTGGTACAAAGTGTTAAAAAAATGGAAACACTATTTGATGGGGAGGGAGACCATTATCCATACCGACCATCAACCATTGTAGTACTTACAGTCACAGTCAAAGTTGCAATAGACACGACACTTCATATGGATGGGTTTTCTGCAACAGTTTCATTTATTTATCAAGTACAAAAACGGAATCTACTATAAGGTAGTTGATATGCTTTCTAGGCCTATTTTAAATTCATCTATTATACTCAAGCACAATTTTTTTTACATGAAAGTTACATTGCGCAATATGAATATGATAATGAATTTCAAATTGTGTATGCAAGCTTGAGGCAAGGAAGCCAAATTGAAGAGTTGGATCACCATGTACATAACAATTTGTTGTATCACTTGGGCAAGTTATGTATTCCACATGGAGAAAGAAATAGTATCATAAGGGAGGCGCACACTTCATTGATTGCTAGACATTTTGGTGTAGGAAAGATAGTAGTGAATATCCAAAGATATTTTTATTGGCCACACATGTTTGATAATGTATCTCATTTCATTAGAGGATGTTCTTTGTGTATAATAAGTAAGCCTAGAAATAGGAAACTAGGATTGTACACTCCACTTCTAGTACCTTCACATCCATGGGAGAGTATCTCAATGGATTTTGTAGGAGGTCTTCCATTGTCAAGGAATGGTCATGATGACTTGTATGTAGTTGTAGATAGGTTCAGCAAGATGTGTATTCTAATGCCATGTAAAAAGAAAATTATAGCTGAACAAACAACTCATCTTTTCTTTCAAAATATTTGGGTTCATTTTGGTCTTCCTACTTCCATTGTAAGTGATCGAGATTCTCGATTTGTTGGGAATTTTTTGGTCAAATTTGTGGGACATGATGGACCCTAAGTTGAATAAGAGTACAACCTTTCATCCAAAAATAGATGGACAAACCAAGGTGGTCAACATGACAATCATTCATCTTCTTAGAGGATATTGCAACAAACATCCCAAGTTGTGGGATGAACAGTTTCATTACATACAACATGCATACAATAGGGCAAAGCATTCTTCCACATACACATCGCATTTGAGGCATGTATTAGGTACTTGCCAAGATCGCCATTGGAATTCATATTTTAGAAAGATGTCGCCATCGATGGTCATAGTGACATCAATAAGGAAAGGAAGTTCATTGAGAAAATTCAGTTGATACATCACACAGTGCAAGAACAACTTGAAAAAAGTCAAAGCAGCTACACGGCAAGGCATGAAAAACACCGTGTCAATCATAAATTTAAAGTTGGAGACAAAGTTTGGTTATATATTAGCAAAGAGAGACTTCAAGGGGAAGGTAAAAAGCTAAATCCAGTCCATTATGGTCCTTTTAAAATTCTGGAAAAGATTGGTAACAACGCATTTAAGTTAGATTTGCGTCCTTATATGCAAATATACTTTGTTGTTAATGTTGAGAATTTGAGATTGTTTGAGCCTCCTTTGATTGATGATCGAGGAGAGCATGTCCAACTGCCACCAATAGATGATTTCTCGCTAGAATATCTTGATGAACTTCAAAAAGATCTCATACTTGACAGAAGAACCATAACTTCAAAGAGAGGGAATGTCAAATACCTTTGAGTGGGTCTCAAGGGACAAAATCCTTCTAAGGCCAAATGGATGAAGATTGAGAAGGTGAGGGAGTTGTACACTCACCTGCTGAACAATTGATAGTATCTTTTGGGGTCCAAAAGGCTTTTAGTGGGGAGGAATGATCAGGTGATCAGTATTTAGCTCAAAAATAAAAGTGCTTAGAATCGCTCAAAACTAAACGACTACGTCCATCTCAGCGATACGATCCCAATGCAACTCACTTCACTCAAAACTGAGCTCGTATGAGGAAGATATCACATTCTGTCTGCTTTGCCAAATAGAGGAATTTTGAAAAAAAAGTAGAGGCACTACACAGTCAGCAGTCCGTACTGCTGACGTGGCAGGTGACTATGCAGGTCAAAGGTTGGTCAACGGCCAGTGGGGTCACGCCAAGTGGCACATTCCGATTGGTCTACAATTTGATGAAATGGGGTTTTCTTACTAGGTAGGGGAGGACCAATGAAGAGGAGACATGTGGCAGACCAAGAGTCTTGGAAGAATCGGCGAGCAAAGGCAAAATTTTATTGGTAGGTCAACGAAGTTGAACTTGCGATCTCGGTCGCACAAGCCTGGAGTGTTACCGCTATGCTGCACCGTTGGTTCTTAATAATCAATGGTTGCAATAGGTATTTGTTATGTTAAATCGTAGCGGTTGGGGGAGGAGAGGGCTAACCCCCTCCACATGTGACCACACCATGAAACCGGAGGCTAGTGGTTAGCTCTAACCACGCGATTTATGTGCTAACTGAAGATTAATGCTAATTAATACATGTTTATCTTTAATAAATGGTGAAATTAAGTTGGCAGAGTTTCTTGGTTGGTCTGATAAATTCAGCCTATCTCCAAATTTGGCGGGATTAACTGGAGTTTCTCCAGTTTTAGTAGAGTTTTCCTAGGGGAAATTGAAGAGGCCATAACTTTTGCAATTTTCGACCAATTTGGGCTCATAAAAAGTCATTCCTAGATGATTTTGATGTTCTAAGCACATTGAAGCAGGTTTCGAGAGCAATAGAGAATTGTAAACAACACTTTTTTCCCATTTTGAGCTAATACAGAGGCCTAAGCCATGGAAGTTGGACTAAGGAGATGTAGCCCAGGAGGGGTGAAATCCTTCATCAAAACATTGTGTTAAGTGTTCATTTTGATGGTTTGCTATATATTTGTTTGTTGTTGTTTATCACTTTATTTACATGCTATTTTTCTCATGAATTTGACATAAAACATGACAAATTTACCTGTTACATTCAAAAATACAATAAAGGAAACTTATGCACATAAAGCAAATGAGGAGGAATTGTTTTTAATTCTGAAGTGGATTACTTAATATGCGGGGAGGAAAATCTTCTCCTTAAGAGAAATGGATGGTGTTAAAATTTTTCAGAGACTAATCTTTACTTGTCAGTTTTGCTATCCTAAAAGCTCATTTTAAAGAAAACAATCATGTTACAACTTTTAAATAATGGTGGAAAGATTAAGACAAGCATAAAGAATGGTTGAGTGATAAGTTTACAAAATAGAAAACTTAACTTAGCTGGAGGGTTGAGTATCATCACAAGGAAAACATCTTTGCAGAAAATATTTCCTTAAAGATAAGATTTCATTTTATGGATAACATAAGATAAATGGTTTACCAACGATCATGTCAAGGAGAATTTGTGAAATTTAAAATATACCCCCATTCAAACCAAGGAAAGAAGGACCCAGGAAACGTGTAAATATCAAAATCAAAGGCAAAGAAAAAACACAAAAAATAGGTTAGAATCAAATAGACATCCAACAATGTATTAATCAAATCATGAGCCAAGAATGATAAATATGATCAAAGGATAGGGATGATATAAGATTTTGAAAACTTACATGTTTTACCCCTTTAATGTTTTAATGATATAAGTATCTACATGGCTTTAAAATTTATACATTGTGTGAGATGTTGATAATTTGATCTTTTATTACACGCCAAAGAATTCAAATGCTAAATAAACCATTCAAGTAAATGTGCAATTATCATGTTAATCTCAAACTAAAGAGAGACATAAAAGCTTCATTTTATGAAATATGAAAGAGAAGTGTTCGAGTTGTTGTTTCACTAAATGTATTCTTGTTTGCTCATCTCGGGATAAAAATTGCATTAAGAATAAAAAGAGCAAAAGGAACAAGGTTAAATTGACTCCCCTAACAATGTCGTGATGATGGCTCATTTCCAGGTCGTGCTTTTCATATCTGCATTATTCAAACAAACAAAAGAGTAAAAATCAAACAAAAACTACTCTATTCCTCAATCTATCCTATCTACTCTAAAAATGAAAAACTAAGTGAAATGAAATTTCCAGTGTAACCATTCAAGCAACTCCAATTCTACAATGACAAAGAGATCTCCAATTAGTAAAAAAAATTGGAGCATCTTGAAGTAAAAAATAAGCATATCAAATTTACCTGGAAAGTCTTCATTGAAAAACAAGGCAAGTATGATCTTACCATTTTCTGGGAATTTTTCTCCATAAGACTGTTGAAGCCAATCTCCAATCATATCTCGATACACACAAACAATGAATCGTTTGAAATAATTTGGAGATACAAAAGGCTCTTGATTTCGATTAATAGAATCTTGTTATTAAAATCAAGGTCCATTTCGTAAATTACATCAAGAGAATGAGAAAGTGTGATAGTCTAGGTTTAAAAAGTGTCCCATTTTCTAGATAATCCTTACTAAATCCACATCCAACAATTTGAGATGAAATGACAAGTTTGACAAATATTTTTAAACCATCATTAATGTATAAATTTCACGACTTATATCATGATGGCCATCAATAATAATATTTGATCAACGATCGTTTTTAAAATCAAATGGTTTATTGTGATAAGAATAAAATTCTTCATTAGAAACATATTGAGCCAAAGCAATAGGAGAGATACTTAGAATTAGGTCTGAACTGCTTCTTAATTCCCTTAATTATAAAGAATTAATAAGTCCAAGGGATGAAATGTTATCATTAGAAGAACATGTAATTGAGATTTCAGACTTATCTTTAGGAAATTCAATGTCATAATCTAGCAAGTCATCATCATAATCATCATAACTAACTTCCCTCTCCTGCACATCATGACAAAGATCAAATCCAATATCATTAACAAATGGATATGTAAGAGACTCATTAGCATGTTTATTGTTTCAATCTCAATTTCATAAACAAGGTCTAAGGAAACCTCATCAAGGTCATCCTATTTATTTGGAAGATCTTCCTCTTCAGTTAAATTGGAATAAGTTAAAAGAGAAATTCAAGCTTGAAGACCAAATGAATCATTATTACATGTATGAAGACTCGTAAACAAATCAAGATACATAAAATAATGACTACTAGAGTACATATGATTTCATGAAAAGAAACATGTACCATGATATTATTAGTCACTTTCTGTGTACTAGATGTATCTTCTACTAGAGTTATAAGGCTTGGTTAGAGATCAAATTCTAAGGGAGAACTATCATTGACATTATCACTAGTTGAGTCCATATTTTCTATGAAATTCAACTTTGCTGATTTTTCCTCTTTACAATCAACACCAAAAGGGGTTTCAGGAATAATTTCCAGTTGAGACTTACAATCTAAATTATTTTCAGAGAAATTAATTCATGTAGTAAGTGATTGTAAAGAGATGCGGGATTCATTAGTTGGCTCTAAGGATTCCAAGGTAAGACCAAAATCAACCATTGGCTCAAAATCTATGTTATTTTCATTATTTTGTTTATTACTAGAAAGAATAAGGTTAAGAAACCATAAAATTAACTTGTGCTTGGGGGGTAAATCTTTTAAATGAAGTCTCCAGCAAAGTACAAGAAACCTAGAAGAAAACTCCCGTAATGATCCATTTTCATGGATAGATTAAATATTAATTTCTAAACAAAATGAACCATAATCATGATATGTATGTGCGTTAAGAAATATATCAATGAGTTGGTCCCAAGAGTGAATATATTTGGATGGTAACACTTTGAAGTAGTTTGTAATTCTCCCCTAGAAGTAAGAGTAAACAACACACATAACTCATCATTAGTAAAATATTCCAAAATATTTAGCTTTAAATAGAAAATGATGAAGATGCATAAGAGTAGAAAAAATTTCATCCCCACCATCAAATCTTAGCTTTGACAAATATTTGACTGCCTCTTTGGGAATGCCCCTATCAGACCAACATGAACTAAAAGCATGTTCCAAAACAAAGGTTGGTAAATGAATCATGAACAATTAAAAATGTTCAAAAATCAAGAGTCTACGAGGCCTACTTGTAAGTGGAGTTTTGTTACAATGACACTGAAAGGAAAAATAAATAAATATGGAATTATAGAGGCTGATGGTTTAATGGTCTACTCAATTAACTTTCCTTAGACCCCCCTTCTAGCGCCATTTTGTTGACGCAAGTTTTTTGCACCCAAGTCAACAAGGAGGAATTCACTCGGACCAAGGCTCTTTAATAGCCCAAGCCATTTGGAATAGTCACCCCTGACAGGTTTAGAGCCTTCATTGGCCTTTAACCTCTTTCTCTATGGGAGAAAAAGAGATTAAGAATCCTAAAATATCTCTCCTTATGGTATTTCTACAATGAAACTAAAGAGGTTATAATACTAAGTTAATCTAATATCTATATGTTAAGTTAGTAAAAAATACAAAGTTAAGTTAGATATAATACATATTTAGTAAGTAAATGAAGCTATATCTTACCAAAAAAATACAATTATGTATAATGATAATTACAAAAATAAAGCAAAGGCGGGATCAAAAACAAACCTGGAAATATCAACGAGAAATACTATACTAAATTGATGATTACCAAATTTAATTTATATATGCAATTTATAAATTAAATTTAAATAAAAGCTAATTCGAAATGATTTGAAAAGAAAAAAGGGATGGAATACAACCCTGAAATCATTAAATAAGATGGAGCAACATGTCGAGTTTATATAGATAAAGCATTCGAAAGAAATAAAACACTAGCTACTTATACTACTATTATTACTATTGACGAGAGGCATAGATTGCAATAATCCTGAAGATGAATCTGCACTTGGTTCTAATTCACCAAACAATTAGCAAATGAGAATTATGAACATAATGTTTCAGCAAAATTATCACATAAAAAGAACTGAAACTTCAATTGAGAGTAAGATCAAATTAAGAAGCTTCAATTCTGAGTAAAACTCAAAGCTAAAGAATCACAGTTCGAACAAAGATTGAGTCAAAGAGAAGCTGAACCCAAAGATAGCACAACATCTACCGAAACACAATAATGAAGAATACTATTAAAAAGCACTGTCATCAATGGAAGATAACAACTTACTTTAACCCTTGAAAAAGAATCAACACCACAATCATGGAATACAATTTTTTTTTATGAGCAATGAACAATAAAATGAAAGATTGCTTACAACATAATAAAAATAAAATGATGTTCCACAAGCATGAATGTTAATGTAACAATCTTCCTCCCCTGCTGCCTCAACAACCTCTAGCCAATTGAGAGCGCGCACTCCATGCTCCTAATCTACAAATATGTTCCTTCTTATACTACCACTACTGGTACTTCCCACTCTCCTCATATAGATAGATATATATA
>APFE031530781.1:0-45992 GCA_000404065.3 Pinus taeda
AACATATAGTTTAGCTATTCGAATGGTCTGCTGTCCCTATTTAAGTGATCCCTCAGATTGGATCTTCAACTTGTGTTGACATGAACCACACTCATTGGTTCGAAAAGTGTCGACAAATGATTTTTTATGTGATTTTGCCGAAATCATTCTTTCAAACATATTATAAATCACAGAAGTCTAAATTTTATAAAAATATTTTAATGTTATATAGAATAGAATACCAAATATAAGTTATTAATAAAATATTTTAATACCAATTACAACTGACATGTATTAAAAATAAATTAATAAATAAAATATGTATTAAATAAAATGACGCATAAAACGATACATATAATTTTTATAACATTCAAAAATATAATATAAACAATTAGACATTATCTTTTATACTCTAAAATAAATTTACACCTAACTTAAAATAAATTACAAATTTACACTTAACTTAAATTTGACCAATCTCAATTTATCCATCTTTAAAATAAATCTATACTGGTTAATATTAACATATTGGAAACGAATCTGAAGTTGATCCTTCCCACTATTAAACCTCACACTTCGCTGCTGCAGCCACTTATCGTTATCTTGCCATCGTCTGCCTCGACATATTTACCAGTAGAGTAGCTCACGCAGTTACCCATTTTGCTAGGCACTACTCTTATTTACCAGTAGAGTCGCTCACGCAGTTACCCATTTTGCTAGGCATTACTCTTCGGAATTTCTTGTCTAATAGTATGTCTGCAGAGTTATCGTTTAATCCAGTTATCGATCAGAAACAATGGATGTTGGAATATATAGAGTTCATCATGTCCGTCAATGAGAAATACAGGGGGGATGGTAACATATTCAAACAATATAGCAAGGAAGAGCACATGCCCATGGCCTTCCTTCATTTCCGTCAATGATAAATACAGGTGGGATGGGAACAGATTCAAAGAATATAGTAAGGAAGAGCACATGCCCATCGCTGTCCTTCATAAACTACCGATAGTTAAATATTTGCCAGGCTTAACAAAAATTATGGCAATACCTGTCAATATTCTTCAATACTGGATAAGCAAATAGGATGAACGTCACTGCCAAGCTGCTGTCCTAATCCTGAAGAGCCATTTCCCACGGCCCAACTGCAATGATTCCTCCAGCTTCTTCAACCGCAATTTTGTAGTGGAGACTGCAGGTGTAGGATGAACACCAAGGCTCGATATTATATTGTTGTAGCAACTCCATATTTATTGATTCGTTGTCATTTTTATTTTTTAGTTGAATGAGAATGATGTGATATTACTATTTCATATATACAAAGGAATCATACCAAGAATAATGTAATATTACTATCCAATAGAGACGGAGGATTGAAAATATGAAATTAAATAGGGGAGTTTCATGACAAAGTGTTAAAATATAAATAGACGAGACCAAGGCGTGTTTATTACGCTTTCAAAAAGTAGCCTAGGCGTGTTTCCTACACTCAAAAAAAAAATTGTAAGGCTGAAAAAATGTGTTGAATTATTTATTCTATACTTTCAGTTGAAAAAAAAAATAATTTTGGAAAGGTTGTGATGAATTACCTATATTTTATATTTGATGGTTTTATGTTTTATTAACTTAATATTGTACATATATTTTTTATTAGGGAGATGTGGTTATGTTGTTTAATAATATAGTAAATGATAAAAATAATTTAAAATAAATAAGTTGTGGTAAAATTTATTATAGTGTTTTAAATTGGAAAATAGGGTAATGGAAAAAAATATAAGCAAAGAATTAGAGTTTTATTTAATCAATAAATAAATATATTTATTTATTTATTTTTTTCGGGTTTAGTTTAACTATAGATGATTTCTTAGCTTGTAAATAAGCTTTGTTACAATACCATGATTTATAACAATGGGCTAATACTATGGATTATCAATACCAAAAGCCTAAAAGAATTTCAAGTTATTTGACTCTTTTAACATTCCAAAGCATCAAAAAGTCAAAATATTATATACTTCAATTTAATTTGATCTACTCTCACATCTAACAATCTTCCACTTGAGACCAAATAAAAGCTTCAATGAATACTTTTTCTCTTTACTCCTAATCCTTTCCCAAGATGCCTTTTGATACATTTGCATGAACCTAGTCAATGTCTTGAGACTAAATAAAAGCTTCAATGAATATTTTTTCTCTTTACTACTACTCCTTTCCCAAGATGCCTTTTGTTACATTTGCATGACCCTGATCAATGTTTGGGAAAATTTATGCTTATCCTTTGGCAAAATATTTGTTAACATATCAACTGGATTATCTTTCATTTGTATTTCCTCCAAGTGTAGCATCCCATCATCTAGCAATTGACTAATCTAGTGATTTCTCACTTGAATTTGATTTGTGTTAGACTGATATGTTTGTTTTTTTTCTAAATGAATGGTGCTCTGACTGTCATAATGTAGAAAATATTTATCTTTCTCTAATCCTATATGTCATAAAAATTTATATATCTACAACATCTATTTATAGCCTTTTATGGCAGTTATGTATTCTACTTATGTTGTGAAGAGGGCTATTGTCTTATACAATCTAGACGCCCAAGACACTGCTTCACCTACAAAATCATATAAGTAACCGATGGTGGACTTTCTAGTATCCACATATATAGCCATATTTGCATTTGCATAACCTTTAACAACAACAATATTATTATTACTGAAACATATACAATAATGACTAGTAATCTTGAGATAATGTTCTAGAACTACGAAAATCCTATATAACCATACCACATTAAGGGTGAAGGGGCAAGAGAGATTATATATTAGCTTATCAAGTAAAAGAATTTCCACCTAGACAATTTCCCTACTACATGGATGAGCCCAATCTATGTTTGTCAGTTAAGGAAGGATTAGGATTGAGGAACTGCGGAGGCGTACTTTCTAGGTTTTAAACCCGTACAAAAATTACCTGCATACGAATTCTAAAACACAGAAAATAAACAATGCGAGAGCATAACACATAAAACTCATATAAATAGAGATTTGCCCCTAGATCCCAAAACCAAGACTACTGGCTTGATTATTCATTATGTTCCTCTCAATGTTACAATACATATTTATATATACTAAAGCATCCAATACCATGCACGAAAAAACCATCGCATCCAAAACCATGGACCGAAAACCATCGCGTCCAAAAAACATGTGAGGAAAACATGCAAAAAACCATATGTGGGTCTGCCTAACCTAGCATAAGGTCCAAAACAAAAAATTTCTAGGGCGCTGCCCCGAACCCCATAAAGTGGGGTTACGGGTATGCCTCAAACCCCATGCAACCCCCCTCCGCTACACAATTAGCGCAATGAAGGGGGGGCTCTGCCT
The DNA here is from genome assembly GCA_000404065.3 of Pinus taeda. Lineage (NCBI taxonomy): Eukaryota > Viridiplantae > Streptophyta > Pinopsida > Pinales > Pinaceae > Pinus > Pinus taeda. The sequence continues at coordinate 3,354 of APFE031530781.1, forward strand.
CCTCTAACCGCTTGGTTAACTACGTGGGCTAGTCATGGAAAGAATATAACATAACCCAAAATTCTCCCACTTGTTGTTTTCTTTCCACAGGGGACCACAAGAGAGCTTAGTCATTTTTCCAGCCCTGAAATGCCCATTGTTTCTCTACACCAAGAGAACTTCTCAGAACTCATAGGTTTTGGCAATGCATCTATAGTATTCTTCAAAGTTTCCACCTTTACCAAAAACACCTTTTTGTCTTCTATCATATCCCTCACAAAGTGATACTGAACATCAATGTGCTTTGTCTTTGAATGATATGCTCGGTTCTTTGCCAAGAAATTTGTACTTTGGCTGTCACAGTCTATCCTCATATCTCCCTATACTAACCACATACTTAAACACAATGTTTGCAACCAAACTTCTTCCTTGCTTTCATGAGTGGTTTCCATGTATTCTGCCTCTGTAGTTGATAATGCCACTACAGATTGTCTCTTACTCACCCAACTGACTGCACCTCCAAATATGTTAAACACATACCGACTTGTAGATCTTCTCTGATCCATATCTCTTTCACAATCTACACCAACAAAACCATGAATATCCAACATTATGCACAAACCATAATTACTAGTGCCACGCAAATACCTGCAAACCCACTTCACTGTTGTCCAGTGCTTCTTCCCTATTTTTGACATAAACCTGCACAATACTCCCACAACATGTGCAATGTCTAGTCTAGTACATACCATTGCATACATCAAGCTACCGACTGCACTTACATATGGAACATGGGACATGTCCTCTTCCTCTTCTTGTGTCTTGGGACATTGTTCAGCAGATAACCTCACACCTACAGGAATAGGAACCTTCACCGTTTTACTATCATGCATATTAAACCTCTGCAGTATAGTCTCGACATACTTCCTCTGGTTTAACCAAAGCTTCCTCTTTTCGCAATCTCTTTTAATTTCCATGCCCAAAATATACTTTGCAACACCAAGATCTTTCATGTCGAATTTGGAGGACCATTGGGTCTTCAAATCCTGGATAATTCCTTTGTCATTTCGAGCCAAAAACATATCATTCACATACAAGACCAGATAAATAACATAGTCACCAATTGATTTAAAATACACACAGTGATCTGCTTTGCTTCTGGTGAAGCCAAGTCCCCGTATAAATGTATCAAATTTCTAATACGATATCCTTGGTGATTGTTTTAACCCATGCAGAGACTTCTTTAAATTACATACTAGTTCTTTCTTACCCTTCACCGCAAAGCCTTCAAGTAGCTTCATGTATATTTCCTGTTCCAGATCACCGTGAAGAAATGTTGTCTTCACATCCATCTGTTCTACCACAAAATCAAAATCAACAACAACAAATAAAAGTAATTTAATAGAAGTTACCTTCACAACAAGAGAAAAAATATCACCAAAATCAATTCCCGACACCTAGGAATAACCTTTTGCTACCAATCGAGCTTTGCATTTCTCCACCTTTCCTTCTGCATTTGTCTTCTTCTTGAACACCCATTTGCTGCGAATGGGTTTCCTTCCAGCTGGCAACTCCACCAGATCCCAAGCCTCATTTTTGTGCAAAGATGCCATTTCATCAACCATGGCCTCTTTCCATAGTTTTCCATCCTCTGAATCCATTGCTTCCTTCATAGTTTTGGCATAATCATCAGTAATAAACAAAGCAAAATTTGAACAAAAAGTAGATGGACTATACCTTTCTAGCTGGCTTGTTTCTTGAACTGATCTTCTCACAACCTGAGTTTTTGGCTCTTCCTCTTCTAATTCCTCCTCTACTGTAGAGTCTAATTCTTCCTCCTTTAGCTCAAACTCTGTCTTCTCGGGTTCCTTTGGTTGGACTTCATGTTTAATATCATTTTTCACCTCTCTGAACACCACATCTCAGCTGTACACAACCTTCCTTGTTATTGCATTCCAAAGCTTATAACCCTTTAAACCATCCTTATACCCAATAAAAATGCACTTTTCGGATTTACTATCCAACTTGGTTTGTTTCTCCTTTGGAACATGTACATATGAATTACATCCAAATACCCTCAGATGTGAAAGAGAGGGCTTTTTACCAGTCCATACTTCTTATGGAGTCCTATCCTCCAACGTAGATGAAGGTGACCTGTTGACCAGGTAACATGCAGTATCCACTGCCTCTGTCCAGAATTCCTATCCTAACCCAGCACCACTAAGCATGCTTCTTGCCCTTTCCATCAATGTCTTGTTCATTCTTTCTGCAACTCCATTTTGCTGAGGTGTATATGGAGTAGTCTTTTGCCATGCTATATCACACTTCTTACAAAATTCTTCAAATTCCTTGCTGCAAAACTCTCCACCATTATCTATCCTCTGCACCTTTATCTTCTTCTCTGTCTAATTTTCCATGAGAACCTTAAATTCTTTAAACCTATTAAAGACTTCAGATTTCTTCTTAAGGAAATATATCCATGTATTTCTTGAGAAGTCATTTATAAATGATACATAGTACATGGACTTACCCAGTGATGGAACCTTCACAGGTCCAAACACATCACTGTGCACAAGCTCTAATATTTGTTTTGCCCTCTTACTACCAAAGGGGAAACTCGCCCAATTCTGCTTCCCATATACACAATTTTCACATAAATCAAAATCCAGATAGCTATTACTCATACCTTCTACCATACCTTTACTATGAAGTATTGGAGGGCCCTTCTCTCCAATATGTCCAAGCCTTTGATGCCACAACATGGTATTTTCTCCAGAGACTATTAGATTTTCTGCTCCACTTTTAGGAACCACAAAACTGTTGCACCCATCAATAATATTACTACCTTGCAGCTTGTACAGAGTTCCAATCCAAACTCCCCGCATCAATACCAGTGCTCCCTGAACCATTTTATAGTTATCCTTCTCGAACATTGTTTCTACACCTACATCATCTAGCTTACTTATAGAAATCAGATTTCTGGCTAATGCAAGAATATGTAGAACACCTGGAAGTGTTCTAACCCTTTCACCTTGTAACTTCAGCTTTACTTTTCCGCGACCAATGATTCTAGCCTTCCTGTCATCTCCCAAGAAGACATCACCACCATCATATTTCTCATACTCACAGAACCACTCTCTATAGGCAGTGAAGTGAAAGGATGCACTTGAGTCAATCAACCATGTCTCATGATCTACATGTGTACCTGAAGAGGCCAAGTACACATCCCCACCTTCATCTGAGGTTGTTTTCGCCTCTGCAGAAGGAGTATCATCAGGTCCCTTTCCTTTACCAGGAGCTTTAGATTTACAGTCCCTCTTGTAGTGCCCTTCTTTTCTGCATTTCTAGCACACCACCTTTATAGGTTTTCCTAGAGATTTAGATCTCCCTCGAGATTTAGATGTCCCACTTGATGAATTATTTTTGTTTTTGTTTTGGGGCCACCATTGTACACACAAGGCATCACCATTTTGGCTCTCCATTTTTTCTGTCTTGTTTCCTCCATCAGCAAGGATGAGACTATTTCATCAAACTTCAAGGCAGTTGCATTACTACCTATTGTAATAACTAGACTATCCCACAAATCTCGTAGAGAACACAACAAACTCATGCACTTACCTTCATCTAAAATTTTAATATCAACAGATAATAACTGACTTACCACATTGTTAAATGTGTTCAAATGTTCTATCACTAAGTCTCCATCTTTCATCTCCAGGTTATACAACTTTTTCTCCAGGAACAGTTTATTCACAAGAGACTTAGATTGGTTCAAAGCCCCTAACTTGTCCCATAAAGCCTTCATCATAGCGCCCCCTGATACATTCAATAATATTGAATCTGAGACACACAATCATATTCTGCTCTTTGCCTTCCAATACAACTTCTTCCATTCTTCATCAGACTCTCCCATTGGTTTAGTACCTGGGTCTACCATGATCCACTGATCTTTATCCACCAACAGATCCTCCATCTTGAGTTTTCACAACTCAAAACTTTGACCATTAAATTTCTTTATCTCTATCTTCCCACTGCTCTCCATCTTCTTTCACCAACAGAATCAATCTCGTGGATCTCCCACTGAACAGGGTCTACCACAGGCTTGAGTCAAACCACTTAGCAACAAAGGTGTCCCCTTGAAGCCAAAACAACTCTGACACTAGATGTAGGTTTTAACCCTGTACAAAAATTACCTGCATACGAATTCTAAAACACAGAAAATAAATGATGCGAGAGCATAACACATAAAACACATATACACAAAGATTTTCCCTTGGATCCCAAAACCAGGACAAGTAGCCTAATTTTTCATTATGTTCCTTTCAATGTTACAATACATATTTATACATGTCGAAGCATCCAATACCATGGACTGAAAAACCATTGCGTCCAAAGCCATGGACTGAAAACAATCACGTCCAAAAAACATGTGCGAAAAACATATACAAAACCATAGGTGGGTCTGCCCAATATAACATAGGGTCCAAAACCAAAATTTTCCAGGGCGCTGCCCCGAACCCCATAAAGTGGAGTTACGGGTATGCCTCAAACCCCATGTGACCCCGCTCCGCCACATAATCAACGCAATGAAGTGGGTGCTCCACCCTCCTCTAACCCCCTGGTTAACTACATGGGCTAGTTGTGGAAAGAATATAACATAACCCAACATACTTTTCTTTCAAGGCGATTGCACTTAATTTGAAATACATTTATATAGATTGTTGAATTATTTCCCCCTCTTACATGCCTCTTACATGTTGTTTTATATGAGATCATGATATGCATTTATATGTTTGATTCTTTTATGTGTAATTTCCTTTGTTTAGACACAAAGGATCATTCCTAGTTTATCTATTGCTATATGCAGGTGGCACATTTCGTGTGTTGGAGAAAGATCTCTAGATGAAGAGTAGGAGTTATGACTCCTTTGTTGAATTGTTCCCCCTCTTACATGTTTTATATGAGATCACAATATGCATTTATATGTTTGATTTTTTTATGTATACTTTCGTTTGATTAGGCATAAAGGATCATCCATGTTTAGTCCTTTACTATTTATAGGTGATAGCTTCCAAGTGTTGGAGCAAGAAGAATTTCATACTGGATGAGGTGAAAGAAAATTGCAGAGCTAGGGAGCCTTCATCACCAAGATCAAGTACTGCTATCTTTTGGTCGTGGAATGAATGATGTTTCTAGAAAAAATTCACTAGAACCTAAAAAATAAGGGAGACAAAAAGAAATGGAATAGGAGTATTATAAAAATAAAGGGAGGGAATATTACTAGGGACATTTTAGAAATAGGATGGTGTAATGAAGCTAGAGGGAAACAAGAAAAGGAAGAAGGGGAAAAATTTAAGGGAATGGGAGGAAAAACAGAAGAGGGAATAGGAGAAAATTAGAAGAGTAGGAAGGGAATATATAATTAAGGAATAAGGATGAAATCAGAGGGCATTAAGAAATAGGAAGAGAAGAAAGACCTAGTATCCACCTTTAATGCTGATGCCTTTGCCGAATAATGTTGTAACATGTGTAAAACATTAATCTACAACAGTATTTTTCTGCCACATGTATATAAATTTATCATGCCACCCTCGCTAAACTTTGATAAGGGTTATGCCTCTTCTATTCCTTTTCTGTTGCCACCAGAAATCCCTATAGAAATTGGCTTCTTCTCAGAGGTAGGTTAGTCATGCATAAAAATTCAAGTAGCATCCCATTTTATTAAAAAAAAAAGAATATATATGCTAGTGACCTAATTTTCAAGCATATCCTTACACAAATGCACCAACAAGTTGATTTTCACAGTTACGCATTTTTCAGCCTTTTTTTTCTTTTTATTATTCCATAAAAAGAGAAATCTTAAAAACGTACTCACAGTACTTTGGATATTTCATCTGCCTACCAGTCTCAAGTCTGACTGTTACTGAACTTGCTGCATGAATTATTCCTTGGTTTTGGGTTGAAGATATAACCTAAGCCTATGTCCATTCACCAAGAAAAGAATAGCTTGTTCATCAATGGTTTTTTATCTCAATTTCGACATTCTCTGAAACTTTAATCACCTCATACATTCCTAGCTAGTGCATGTCGAGCTTCCCCTTAAAAGTTTTTGAACTTTTTGTCGTAGAGGAGAAACCATTTGCACAGCTTGAGTTGCTTTTTATTGATTAACTTATCATTCCATTTACTGCATTGTTGTTCAATAAAAATAATTTGTTGTACAATATCCCTTCTCATATCATCCAATTCACTTAACCACAAAAGGTGTTGTTGTTGTGCCTCCAATAGATCTATTCCCAATTGGACTATCATCCTAAAAATTTTAATCTAGAATTCAATAAGTGGTAATACCATTTTCTGTACACTAGATCATAAGGTGTGTGGCATGAATTGTTCCTCCAAGTAGTTCTGTATGGTCACAATTATTCTTGTAGCCTTATTTCCTAATCCTTTTTATGGATATTAACTATTTTTGTGAGGATGGACTCAATTGCTTTATTTGTTGATTCTACCTGGCCATTTGCTTGTGGATGGTATAGTGTAGATTTTCTATGCCAAATCATATATTGATCTATAATTCCTTTCACAAGATTAGACATAAATTGTGGTCCATTGTCAATAACAATTTCTTGTGGTATACCAAATCTAGTAAAAATTTAGAAATAAGAAACAAAAACAAATTTTTTATTGGCATAAGGAACAACGGTAGCTTCTACCCATTTTGTCACAAAATATTTACAAACCAATATATGCCCTTTGTTTAAAGATGTTGGACCAATTCAATAACCCATTTTTCAAATGGTTCTAACTTGACTTGCAGGCACAAAGGCATCCCATCATCTTGACCAGGTTAGCACATCAGTTTAAAACTATCACAACACTTAGCATATTTTTGGGAATCCTTAAGCAAAGAATTTTATATGTTCTCATTTTGTCTGTGAAATGGCCTCCACAAGGCTCATTATGGTTGGATTTTAAAATTTCAAACACATCTTCTTATCTTACACATCTACTTATAATAAGATCAGGTCCTGTGTAAAAGACATTTCCTTGAATCTAGGAGTATTAAGAACTATTATGAATGATCCTCCACCTTTTCCTAGTGGACAGGTGTGGTAGCGCTTTCCCCATGACAAGATAATTTGTTATATCAACAAACCAAGGGGAGTTTGCTAAAAAAACAAAGAGATATTCATTGGGAACTAAATCATCTACATGAATTTATTGGCCATGATTGTTCAATATAGAAATAAAATCAGCTACCACATTTCACTTTCTTAGCTTATCAATTATAGTTACATTGAATTTGCGTTGTAAAATCAACCATCTAATTATCCTACCACTAGTCAAAGGTTAATTCATCAAATATTTTATAGCAGGGTGATATGTATGTATAAATACTTAGTATCCTGTAATATAGTGTCCCAACTTATTAATAGAAAAAACCACATCTATGAACTCTTTCTCTATCACTCTATAGTTAAGCTTGGCAGGTAATAAGTTTTTACTAATGAAGTGTATCACATAGGATTGTTGATTTTACTCTTGTCCGACTCTTGCACCAATGGCAGTATCTGACGCATTGAAGGTGTATGGAATGGAAGGGTCCAATTAGGCCCCCTCAAAATTGGTTCCTGTGCTAATCTCTCGTTGAGAATATTGAAATCTCATTGGAAATCTTTGGTCTAAGAGAAAATACTATCCTTAGCCAATAATCAAAAAAGAGGGGAAACTATCCAAGAAATATTCTCAATGAATCTTTTATAGCAACCCACATGACCTAGGAACCCTCTCACTTCCCTTTGTGTTTTTGGTACAAGAAGTTGTATGATGACATACATATTAACTGGATCTACCTGTATACCCTTATCAGAAATGAGATGGCCAAGGACCACCCATGCTTTGTACATAAATCTACATTCCTTTTCACTCAAAGCAAGGTGGGCCTCTTGGCATCTAACTAGCAATTTATTCAAATTTTTTAGGGCTTCTTGAAATGAATATCCAAATACTGAAAAATCATCCATATAAACCTATACACACTTGAGGTCAGAAAAATAGCTAATATTATCCTTTGAAAAGTAGTACGATAACTACAAATTTTGAAAAGAAGCACTCAATAAGTGAATACTCCCCAGGGATATGTAGAGGTAGTCTTGTCCTGATCCTTGGGTGCAATCTGTATCTAGTTGTAACCACTGAAACTATCCAAAAATGAGAAGTAATTTTTACCCACAAGGGTGTCCAGTACCTGATCGATGAAGGGAAGTGGAAAGTAATCCTTGAGATTGGATTTATTTAATTCTCTATAGTCAATAAAAATTTTCCATCTCCCATTTTTCCTTGGGACTACTACCAATGAAGAGATCTGCGAGCTACCATATAGAGTATAGATAAAACTAACATCTAAGAGTTTTTGAACTTATTCTTTGACAACATATCTAAGTGTAAGGTTCATTCGCCTTCGGGGTTTTCAGACAGGTCAAGAATCCACCTGAATATAAATATGATGGGTACATGTTTTAGGAGGGATGCCCCTCATGTCCTCATAATTACATGCAAAGGCATAAATATGGGCTTGTATAAAACTCACAAGCTACTCTTATTGGGATGCATCGAGGTCTGTGCTAATCTATAAATGTTTGGCTAAACTTACCTCAAGATGAGTAGTGTCTGAATCATGAATATTTATGGTGGATACCAAACTATGTAATGATGATGACGATTGTGGGTCACAATTTTCCTGGAAAATTGGGCTAAATTTGAAGAATCAGTCTGAAGTCTTGCATAATATCCCAGTTACCAATAAAATATTGAATCACGTTGTCCTCAATATACTCAGTATATTGATGAATAATGGAAAGAGGCTGAGTCTCTTCATTATTTTTATCATAATCCAACCATAAGGTTTCATGAAGCTCTTGGATGGATCTGGATGGTGGGCACAAGGTGACCTTATTCCTAGCATCCACATGAGAAATATACATATCACCGATGTGACAAACTATATAGGCATCGGTTGTGGCAAGCCATGGTCATCCCAAAATGAAAGGGTGCCCCCCAATAGGATTCTTTGGTTCTAAAATAATAAAATTTTTACTCCTATGAATCAATTGAGACAATAAAATCATCTAACACACCCTTCGTCTTGATTTTAAACATGTCAACAAGTTCAAGCATGGTGGGAGTAGCAACGATGTGATTCAGCCGAAGTTGCTCCATAGTTTTCCTAGTTAAAAAATTAATAGATTCTCTAAAATCTATCAACAAATTGAGAACAGGGATATCACTCATATGAATAGAGACAACTAGGTTTCCAAGATCAGTATATTTTTCAACTTGAGCACATCCTGCAATCAACTCAGTCGCTTTCCTAACAAAGTGGATAAGTGGGGGTTCAACTCTCTTCCCTCATGGATTTTTAAGACAGAGTTCCTGAACAATTTTGGTAAAATAGGAATCTCTTTTATAGTCTGAATTAGAGGAACCTTTATACGAAGGTTTCTCAACTTAAAATCCAGGTCAAACTCAAGCGCAGGGTCAATGTTTTCCACAACTAGCTTCTTTGAAAAGGGAGGATGGTTTGAAGAAGAAGGTAAGGAATCTGAGTGCATGGGAATAGGCTATGAGGCAACATCATTTTTTGAAAGAATAGGAATTCCCTCCTTATTTTTATCCTAAACGATTACTGTAGGTAGTTTTTATTTTTATTTTTTCTTTTCTGAATTTATTACCCTTCCTGATCTGAACTGGAGGTCATTGACCCCAACTGGCATGGTGTGATAAGTGGGGAAAGGGATCAGTATAATAGAATGAAGCATATATACCACTTTATTATTTGGGTTGGGCATAAGTTGTGTTGGAAACTAAGGTGGTGAGAATGGGGGTGGAAATGGCAAGGGTGATGGGATGGGTTGTGTCTACTAAGGCAGAGAAGCTGGAAGCAAGTGTTGTGTCAGAGGATCAGGTACATACTATGTAGGATATGGATTGGTAGGAATGGGATAAGAAAAATGAGAATTTGGTGGTCCTCTCCATCCTTGTTTCCAAGGAGGAGGAGATTGCCCAAACTGAGACTGATACCCATGCTACCAAGATTGAGGATAGTTCATGTTTTGAAAAGAATATTTTGGTACATTATGAAAATTAGGATAATATGGTGCATGTTCAATAGTCATAACTGTACTAACCTATGGTCATGATTTCCACACTCCCATAGCATCAAATGGCTTAGGGTCTGAATGCTCCTCTTCAAATGTTGGCTTCAATTAGAGTATAGATGGGCATTCCTTGGTAGGATTTTTACCTACACATATCAAAATTTGTTAATAAATTTGACATTTGTAGGACATTCACGTATGGCACATAATTTGTCAATTCAGTTTGAACTCTCATCACCTAGCAATGGAAACAAGGAGATTGAAAGATATAAATCAAGAAAAGTCTATGCTTCTTTTCCACGCAAGGAGAAGTTGATGAATTGTACCAAAATGACCTTTGATTTCAAAGGTAGCCAATCACGATCTATTTCTTTATTTATTAGGCATTCATGTTGGCATAATCTGATAATGCCATTAACTTCAACATACGCCTCATGATTTGTAAGGATCAACGAAACAATATTGCAGTAATATTTCTCAATAGTTGTGAAATAAGCATTAATTAGTACTATATGCTCATGATTTGTAAGGCTCAACAAAGCAATATTGTAACATTTCTCAATAGTTGTGAAAGAAGAATTAATTAGTACTATATGCTATTGCCTTATCACGTTTACTTTAAAACATCTTGTGGAATTGCTAATATATACTTTATAAAAATTTCCTTCAATAATATTATTATTTGATAAATTGTTTCACTTTGACATCTCATTATAAAAAATTACATAAATTTTTCATATTTTACAATTAATATTAATTATAATTAACCTAATTAATTAATAAAAAATTTCATTTTATATTGAATTATGAAAATTTTGTAATAAAATTTTCAAAATTCCAAATTCTTTATCTTTAACGTGATTTATCTCAATAAATAAATTTAGAATTTTCTTTCATCTCGATTTTTCAATTTTCTCCGTTCTAGTGTCAAATACAATTTGAAATGAGTTTGCAATTTTACTTCTTGTTTGTTTATACATGTAGTCGGTATAATATTATCATTTTAGTAATACAATTACTTTCTATTAAAAAAAAATTGACTTTGAAAGTAATAATAAAAAACAAAACTCTAGTTACTAAAGCTGGAGATTTTCTTTATGCGATTATCAGTTCATGGAAAACATTATTATTATTTTATTTTATATATAATGTATATATAATTAAAATATTTCACCCACTTAAATTATCAAAATATTTCTTAATATATTTAAAAAAAAAAAGATAGATACTTTTTAAAATTATTGCAATGAAAGACTTCACAAAAATATAAGTATGATTTCATAGTCTGCATCCTCACTACTGTCACCACCTCAATTATGGTCATGCATCAAATTTGTTCTTACGATTAAAAAAACTTTGTCCATAGGCATATCCTAAACATTCAGTTGTGAGTTATATAAAAGAGTGAGTTGTGAGTTGTATAAAAGAGTGAGAAGTAGGGTTTTCTTCTTGTGATTTAAACAGATGATTGGTAGAGAATGTTGAAGTAAAGAACCAAACAAGTTTGGTGAATAGAGATTTATGAAAATGATAAGTTGAGAAACAAACCAAGTTCACAATGCAATTATATCTAAAATTATAACAACTACACTTGATGACAGTATGCTTGAGGAACTCTTTATTAAAATATTTAGCTTACTAACATCAATTAAAAGTGAGAGAAAAAAGATAATAAATATAATTTTAACCTAAATGTAATTGTCTTGTTATTCCAAGATGGAATATATGCAATTTTAGTTATTTAATTTCTTTTACCTCAATTTAACTATATCTAAACTAAGTGGCATGTACTAACTATAATATTAAAATATATTTAAAAATAAATAAAATTTAAATTTGTAATATTAAATATTATTAAAAGTTAATTTGTAATGTTAATTTTATTTAATCGAAACTAAACTTCTCCATATCAATTGGAATGAAACACTGCAAAAAAACTAATGTCATAAAACATTTTGATTTTCATATTTATTTTTTCATATAGCTTTAATTAATGAGTTGTCTCAACTCCATTTTAACTATATTCAAACTAAATCATAAATAGGTGGCACATATTACATATTAATTATAAAAACGCTTTCAAATAAATTCCTACCATGATATTTATATTTAAAAAAAATATCTCACTATATATTTAAAAATTTGAAAAATAAAATCAAATACGTAATCGTCTTATTATAAAACCTATTGTTTAACCAGACTTTCAATTAAATATAATAATAATTGACACCATAAATATGAGATATCCTATAAAAAGTATATACCTATCCCCATATTGTTTAACCAAACCTTCACCTAATATAATAGTGAATTAATACCATAAATATGAGATATCCTCGGAAGAGTATATAATAGTGAATTAATACCATAAATATGAAATATCCTACGAAGAGCATATATCTTATATAGCAGCAATATTTTATAATATTTAACTAATGTTTATAATATAATGTTAAATACTAAATCTATAACACTACACGACTAAAGGCTTTGTTTTTAATGGTTTATCATATATGTTAGAAATATTATAAGATTTATCACTTACTTTAAAAATAATATTTATGGTCTGTTATTACGGTTATTAATTTTATATAAATTTTTAGGATAAGTTTTCATAATAAATTAATAAATCTTAACAAAATATTTCCTTATTTATTATAATTTTTTCAAAAACAGATAAAAATTAAAACACTTAAATAATTTGTTATTCATAAATAAATCTAATTCAATATTAAATAATAATAATAATAATATTTAATATAATAAAAATAATAATTACTCAATCCAACATATGTAACATTAAGTTATATATATTATTTTGTATATTATATAAATAATGGATGAAAAAGCTCAACAAATATCGAATCTAAACTGACAAAAAATAATTTTTTTATAATATTTTTACATTCCTAAGAATAAAATAAAAAAAACCAATAAATAGTATTAATTTTATTTTTATTTTAAATTACTATTATTTATTTAAAAAATGATTAATATTTGAATTATCGAGATATGTTCTCTATGTGATTTACGCTAAATATTTCTTTATAAATGATTATAGACGACAGTAACCTTAATTCAACCATTATCTCAAATAATTTAATTGGGTGAAATCAAAATTCAAATACCGGCCACTAACATGATAGAATATACTCTAAAATATAATAGCTTGATGGAAGTCCATAGGAACTACTTCGTCGTGATGGTTAGCTCCAAGACCATTACTCCGGAGTCCGAAGTAGTATCGTGGGGACTAGCGATTCATGCTGCTTCCAAATTGCTTGTTCCACATGAGCAGCGCTACCATTTCGTTATAGAACGAACGTAAAGAACAATATAGCCGAGCAAACTGCAGGCTCATGCTTCCAAATTGCTTGTTCCACAGGGGTAGCGTTGTCATTTTGTTATCGAACAAACGTAAAGAACGTAGCCAAGCAAAGTGCAGGCTTATCCATGCCGTCAAAACCCACAAACTTGTAGATGACAAGGCGTATAGTTGTCTATAAAGAAGAAGACGTGCAAGGCAAAGTCGACTCCTCGCTTTCCAAGGATAGTAGCGATCTCAGGCGAAGTGCTCAAGCCCACCATAACAACCTAGGCTGGATTTAGCCTACTTCTTTGGGTTTCTTGGGCAGCCAAGCTAGATTTATATATAACCTGATTTATTTATTTTTATGTTTTTAAATAGAATTTCTTACAATATTATGATATTTTAACTTATTAATAAAACAGATTTTAAAATCCATAATTCACTTATAATATTTGTTAACGTGAATGTGACACTTTTTAAATAATTAATTAATAAAAACAAAAAAATACTTTAAAAGATTAATCTTAATCTTTAATTTGTATATACTATAATAATAATTTATATAAAATATTACCCTTAAATATAATAAATTATTGAAATTAAATTCTAATTCTAACAAACCTATTCTGAAATAAGCCTGCATAAATATAAATATACCATCATTTAAATCTTAATTTATACTATAAATATTTTTATTTCAACTATTCTATCGTCGAAACAAATACGTATGCATTCGGCCAATCGCTTAAAATTCCGTTTTATCTTTAACATTATGTTCGCTTTTAAGAAACACCTTAATGGAAACTTCACTCTTAATCGAATAGCGCTCACACTTTTATATGAAAAAAGTCTACTAAAGACAAACCTTTTCCATGATAAATTATTAGTACCTGCCTTCCGGGCTAGCAGGGACTATAGTAATCGATTTTTATAGATGGCATTAATTTGACATGATAATCCATAAATTTATTTTTACTTAAACTAAACTTTCGCGACATGTCACATTAACCGATGCCATATTTATATTTCTCGATTCTTTTAACCAATCAAACAAATGTTCATCTTATTTGGCCTCAGTACAAGGTATACCATCTGAAAAGTTAGGAAATCAGTTCGGTTGATTAAAACAGTGTCGCCTGCCTGAAGTAATGCTATCGCAAAGATAGCATTAGTTCCCTAACATTTAATGTTAAAGAAATGTTACGGGGAAATGCTATGGCGTAGCTTAGGTTCTAAGTGTATTTTTATTAACCAGGAGACAACAGCTGTTGTGCATGTTCATGTACGTGTCTATGAACAGTGGTGCAGGTGTTCTGCCAGGAATTATTTTAGGCACCATTACACCATTACGCCATTCATGTTGCATCAAGTCCACTGGTCCGGATACTCACTGCCTACATGCTCTGCCCTCCCACAGACGGACCGATTATTCCAGAGATTCAGCATCGTCTTCGGCCTCTTCAGGGCACTGGATTGTGAGCATTGATCATTTCTTTGTATTTCCTATCCTGCAATATCCATTTCCCAGCTTTCAGTTTTCTAATAGCTGAGTATTCCTATCTCTCATTCATCTTATAATGAAATTAACATACTCGACTCAAGCAAATTGTTGACATGATTCTATAACTGAATATCTTACAGGAATTTATGATTAGAATGCAACCAATAAATATCACATAGCCAAAGGCTTAAGGTACACTTCTCAACACTTCCCTATTTTTTCTTCTTCGCAGAGTAATGGTGTTTAATTTGATCAAGAGATTTAGAATTTTTAAAGAAGAGCAAATACTATTTTCTATTTTCACATTTCTGGATTCATGGAGTTTAATTGTTTAAACTTTCAAATATTTTAGAATTTTTGAAAAAGGCAAAAACTATTCTAAATTTCTAGCTAGCTGAATATATTAATAGTTATTGCAATTTACTTTACTATTATCTGAAAAAAATGTGAACAAAAGATTTTTAAATTTCTAGCTAAAAAAGGTAACGAAGAAGATTAGATCTAAAACGGGTGGATATAAACATATAAAATATAGTCGAATGAATAATCGCAGGTTTTAATGGGGTTGTTACTTGAATTTCAACGCTATTTCAAAAGAATCGTATGGGTTCCTAGTAAACTGGTTCAACACGTTTCCTCAGTATAAATTTCGAAAGTTTTACATTGTAGGAGAAAGCTATGCAGGTATATAGTTTCCCCTACCTAAGGCGACTGAACTTCTTTGCTTTGCTGGGTTCTCCAATTCTTAACAGGGGAAGGAAGATTGCAACGGGACAGGGAAGATTACTAGATTAGACTCTGATTTTTTAGATTGTGGCAATGCTCAATTTTGGGTTATTTTGATTTTCTGTGCTTTATTATTTTGCTTCTGGTCTTTATCTGTAATTTTATGTTAATTTAATGGTAGATTTATGAACATACTGCAGTGAATGAACTCAAAGAATAGAGAAAGATGCCTGACCTGAAGAATCAAGTTGGTTCGGTAAATCTTCGAAAGACTTGTCCATATCTGCCGATGAAATCATAATGCAAAGCTATATACCATGGGAAATCTGAAAGTTTGTAACCAACCAAGTTATGATATCAAAAAACCAGAAATTGCAAAAATCGCTACTACAAAACATTCATACTTTCTAGTAGTAAAGATCGAACTGGCCACCAATGGCAGGCATTATTATTCTCTGTGCGTCCGTGCAGTAATTGTAGATGGTGTAGCGCTTCTGCCATTTCAAGAACCGCCATTGCTGTCTATCCAGGTCTTTGAACTTCACCTGATCCCATGACCGCGACGCCTGCATAGTGCACAACGATTGCGTAGAGGAAGCATCAAAATAAACTCGTTGCGCCCCTTCGCTGCCTCCAACAATTTGTCTGCTAAGTCGAAACCCTCCTCCACATTTGATAGCTAGAGCCTCCACTGCGGGATAGCTAGACTCCACTGCGCTTCCTCCTCTGCACCAACTGAATCGATGGAGCCGCTCGAATCCTCTACATGGCCTCCAACAATTTGTTTGCTAAATCGAAACCCTCCTCCACATTTGACAGCTAGAGCCTCCCCTGCGGGACCTTCACGTACTTGTCACGGTTGTCCTGCGCCACGTTTCGCTCATGCGAACGACCGCGAATCTATGGTTTTCTTTCCCTGTCGTGTGTTGTTCAATGTTTGACTAATTTTAATTTTTATTAATTTTAGTAATGGTTTTGATTTAGTTTTTCGTTAATTTAAATATTTAATTTAAATTTCATAAATTTATATGGTATAGTAACCGGGTATTTCACTGTTAATGTAGTCAGCAAATAGTCATATTTGACGATAAGAGTTCAACCCAAAGTGTTTTAATTGTCTAAACGCTATAACGATAAAAGAGACGTGAGGGCCCGGGCTGTCTACTAGCCAGTCGTTGGGAAAATTGCTAGTCCCCATTTTCCTCAGACAAATAAATTAGGCTGCACTCCTAATAAGAACAAACATTTATTAGAGATTCACAAATTAACTATCAACACATATTTTCCGATGCTTATATACATGTCTTTATAGTGGTGCTTAGAAATCAGATAGGTACTTACCAAATTCATGATTGTCAGTTCAAGATTTTCCTGCCAATTTTGTACTCACCATAGTGCCTATAGTTCCATCGAGAACGCATGATTTTACTACCGAAATAAGGACATCATGCATTTGGTGCGCCTCAACATACCATTTCCGACGACCAAGGCAAACCAATTCACACAATTTTCATGGCTTACAATGAAGCCAACTCATATTCTCATTTATATAAAGCCTGACCGGTGCTCCTGAAATTCAGACTTCTGTTTAGTAAATGGATGTGTTTTGCGTGGTATGAGAATCGTGCTTTGCCGATCATGATCCCTAGCATTACAATAGGCGAGAAGTTTGTAATTGTAATCGTTTGTTGTAACTTCGTAGTTGCATGGCCAATCGAAATGGGTAGAATTGGAAAAACTAATGAACTTCAGGAATTTACTGAAATTTTTTTGGTATCCATTGTCGCATGGTTAGAAGTAATGCTTTCATTCTTTCATATCATTTGTATAGTGAAATTTTCAATTTTATAGTGTATTGATATGTCCAATACATTAATAATCGTTATGATCAATATTTTTGATGAATTATATGTTTAATGGCTCTTTTGACTCTATTTTTTCTAATATAATATCAGAGCCTTAAGGCTGATATTCATTGATGGGCTATCGAGTTTATTGTCGTTGAATCTTAAATCGTGAGTGTCTCCATTAGGCCTCATTGTTATCCATAGAATGGCATCAAGTTTTGTAGCGTAAGAGTTCGGTGGCTGGTGGAAATGAATACACACTTCTTATTGTGGTTGTTTAATTTTCTTGTTGCATACATTTGTTCAGAAAACATGATGCGATGGACTTGACTTCATGGTTTCATGTAGTTTTTATTCTTCTCTGCGGATTTTCCCGATTTCTTCTTTGAAGTGGAATAATTCTCAGATTTCTGACACATTAAAAAGTTCCAATGCCGATTTAAGATCAAGATGTATGATTAAGGATGCAGCAGGCTTTGTATGCCCAGAAACTGGCTTGGACAATGTGGATGAATAGTCAATGCCATCTCGACGTTATTAATTATGCTCTAATGATGCAGATCTGATTTGTACATGGTGGAGCACTCATGGTTATTCACTTAATATTGCAAAGCTTCACATAGGTAGTGTTGTCCATTTTAGGGCTTTGCAAACTCGGAAACTGTCCACAAACGACGGGGTGCAATGTTCTGAGAGGGAGTGCTCAGCCTACCCTGGTTGCGAACATTAATCTGAGCTTTTACATAATCGGAATGCCCGTAGGCCTCGTTATGAGATTCCATCAAGACCTAGGTTTCGTTGGATTTTGGGTGGGATTATCGGCACAGTTGTCATAGTTATTTTTAACTCACACTGAATCTTAATTACTTACCATTGTCATAGTTATATTTAACTCTTAATTACCATTGTCATAGTTATCTTTAACCGATATAAGAAAATACATGTTACCTGTATCTTTTTCTTTTCAGAATGATGGTTATAATTTAACTCTTAATTACCATTGTCATAGTCTTTAACTCTTAATTACCATTGTCATAGTTATCTTTAACCGATACTGAACTACCAACTATATAAGAAAATACATGTTACCTGTATCTTTTTCTTTTCAAAATGATGGTTATAATAAATGTAACCTTGGCATATGAGCACATGAACTCCGGAAGTTATGTAACTCTGCTCGGCGGTGTGGTAAACATTGATGGTGGAATATTACTCAGACCCGTGGCATATATCAAATATAACCAAAGTTTGACATAACTCCTCGTGGAATCTTTGTGATATACGATTTGAATTTGGAATATGACATTGTCATAAGATTTCTCCGCGCCAAGTTTATTTGCAACCTAACAAACAAATAAATGACTCAGAACATTCTAGATCAACAGTTTCTAATGGCACACTGCTTAAAGGAAGTTAGTTAAACAATTTTTATAATTGTTTCCAAACTCACTTTTCTAAACCGTTTAACTATTACGGGCATATATGTCACAGACGGCGGCTTGAAGCTCCAGCAAACGTTGCTTGAGATTCCCATTGCTGCCAGAGAAACTATCGAGGCAATCGTACTGGTTCGTGATGGTCGCGCTGCTACCCTTTCACTCTCACCTTTACCTTAGATAGGTCTGCCTGGCTTTCTCGCTTGTGCTGGCTCTGATGCCTATCCCTTTGTCTATGCCTTAGCTACTGATGTTTTTACTGGTACGCCTATCCCTTTGTCTATGCCTTAGCTACTGACCTCTGTACTGGTTCATGATGGCTGCACTGCCAAATAGGCTGTGGGCTTCTACTGGTACGGGTTACTTAATCGATAGTATCAACTTTGTACTAGTTCGTGATGGACGCGCTGCGAGATACGCTGCGGGCTGGGGTAGGGACTAGCTGCCCCGCAGCCCGTCTTGTTAAAAGAATGGTTTCGATTACTATCTTTTAGACCTTTCAGGTCCTTAAGATTCCATTGGGGGTTCTAAACAAAAAGCCAGCCCGATGGCAGGCCAGGAATACACCATTGTTTTCCTGAACAATTCAAAACATTTTTCTCGAAAGGACCATAAAATTTCTCAACAACGTGAATTTACAACCTACATGAGCTTGTAGACAAGCAGTGGCTAAAATCCGTGGGCAGTTTTTAAAAGCTCAAAAAATATGATGGCGACGAGCTATCGCCATGGACTTCTGCAAAAGATTGTCCCAAATAATGTCATAACTACCGAAATAGAGACAAGAAAACTCAGCGCATATAAGGTTATGAGTATAGGTTATTCATTTTTCAATAAAGAGAGTTGGAGAATTTAATTCCAATCATTTGTTAGGTGTCAAAACTGTTCATCTAA
This sequence comes from Pinus taeda, assembly GCA_000404065.3. Taxonomy (NCBI): domain Eukaryota; kingdom Viridiplantae; phylum Streptophyta; class Pinopsida; order Pinales; family Pinaceae; genus Pinus; species Pinus taeda. The sequence continues at coordinate 23,207 of APFE031530781.1, forward strand.
GTTTCACTGTTCCACTTGGCCCAATTTAGTTCAATCTCACTGCAGTCATTCATTGTTGATGTACCCATTGTATTCTTATTTAACTCATTCATAATATCGACAACAACAATCTTTTGCTCTAAGTTTATTTTCTCAAAGTTTATTTTCATTTTTCGTGATGACATCATAGCCTAGGCTAAGTAAGACTCCTTGAGAAAAACATAGAGAAGAATTGCTAGGTTGCATAAGACTCCAAGAGCAACCTTCCAAATTTTTTGTAGCAAGTGTTTTGTGGACGAGAGGACGAGGAGAAAGCGTCGCCCTTCTGAAATTTTGTAGACCCATTTTTTTTAATTTGAGGAGCATAGAAGCCATCACAAAGATGTTTTTGTTCTAGACAACCATTATGTATGCAAGTACATTTTCTTGTTAAGCTACAGTGAGCGAATGCTCAACAAATGCGAAAAAGCAAAGAGGTTAAGAAATTTGATTTTTTTTTTTAAGACTTGGGAAAAAATAGAGTTTTGGTGTAAAGGGGAGTAATATAGTTAAAGACGGAATTTGGTGAATCCCAATGTGCTCACCCAAGAGCATATTATGAGTGACGAATTTCACGAAGATGAAGAGAAGAAGCACATAGATCCTTGTGAATCCTATTATGCACAACCACAAGTGGATGAAAATTTGGTGATTCCAACAACAAAGCTTGTTGATGACAATTTCCTGATTCAAGCAACAGACATTTCTGATGACACATAGGTGATTCCAACAATATAGCTTGCTGATAACAATTTGGTGAATCCAGGAATAGAGTTTTCTTATTACAATTTGGTAAATCCAACAACAGAACTTGTCGATGCTTGTTCATGACAGTAATGTTGCCTCCCGTTAATAGCGGTGTAGAAGGTCAATGCTCCCCGTGTGTTTCGTGGCATGTGCTTAACACTAGCAATGTGTATGTTTACTAACACCTGCGGGTTTTGGTGTAATGGAAATCGTGACTCCAACAAGTGGTATTAGACCCAGAGGTATCGAGTTCGAAACACAGTGGACTTGCGTTGGGGGGGTAGATTGTTGGCTCCCCGTTAATGGCGGTGTAGAAGGTCAATGCTCTCTGTGTGTTTCGTGGCATGTGCTTAACACTAGCGATGTGTCTGGTTACTAACCCCTGTGGGTTTTGGTGTAACGGCAATCATGACTCCAACAAATAAAGCTATCATTGGAGTAGTCAATGCTATGGTGAATCCAACAATTAACATTGCTCGTGTAAATTTTGATGAAGAATTGTTTGCTAATGATGAATGGTTATGCAACAAAAAAATCATATTGACATGATCCTATTTGGTGAAATAATCTCACTTGAGTTTGAAAACCAAGTGGAAGACAACTTGTCTACAACAACACATGTTAGTAAAGAAGTGGAAGAGACAAAGAGAGACATAGAGATAGAGATAGAGGTAGAGGAAAAGAAGGAAGCCCACAAAGAGAAAACAAAGACAGATGAAAAGACAGACAAGGAAGCGCAACATGAGAAAGTTCTCATTGAAGAGAAGAAGGAACATAACCAATGTGGTTCTACAGATGCTTTTACACTTACCAATATGAAGAAGAATTCAACCTCCTTGAAGCATGGCTTGCAACACCATGTTTTAATAAAGTGCACATAGAAACTACAAAAATTTGAATGTAGTAGAAGTCCACATACAAGTTGATTTTTGAAGAAGTCCATGACATACTTAGACAGCCTGGAACACTCGAAGACCTGCACCAACAAATGAGGAAACTAAGGTTTGAAGGATACAACAAGAAGAAGAGAAAGTAAATCTAGTTGATGTCAATTTTTTAAATTGTAAGCTTAGGTTAGACATAGAGAAACATGCATCTTAATTGATTTTTTATGTGGTTGTAATTAAGGGGAAGTGTTGGAGAATCTAATTCTACCCACCAACTAAGTGTCAAAACCATCCATTCAAGTGTCCTAATTCAATTTCAGTCCACTTTAGTTCTCACTACACTCATTTATTGTTGATATCTCCCATATAATAATATTTAACTCATTCATAATATCGAGAAAAACAATAGTGTGCTCCACATTTTATCTTCATTCCCTGTGCTCCACATTTTATCTTCATTCCCTCCCAAAAAGTTAAGAAATATCACAAAAATCTCAATGAATGATTATCGTTATTATCCTCCTTCTTACCCTTGCGCTGCACCGCTGATCTTGTTGATTTGCTTGCAGAATTCATGATCACTACACCGCCATTACCACACCTCTCCGATAATTTCTCCAACACAAGTGATGCCAAGGCTCTCTCTTTACTGTCATGCGCTGCACTTTCATAATTTATAAACAGCTCGCACAACTCCTTCGCAGATATTGCCACCTTCAACTGATAAATGCTACCCGACCTGCACGTCCCTCATCCGAGGTAGCTATCACTTTTAGCAGGCTTGCAAGGCTTTCTCTCACAAAGTCAAAATTCAGGGTTAGGCATAACAATAATCTGCTTGTATTATGAGCCTCTTTGCCTGGACATGAATGGTAGACTATCTTGAAACGACAGCCTCATTCTAGGGTAACCATCGTGAGAACGGTATGAGAAGCAGATTTGTTAATGAGTCTACAGATTTATTTTACAAAGTAATGTAACATGAGAAGCAGATTTGTTAATGAGTCTACAGATTTATTTTACAAAGTAGTGTGAAGTTACACAAGTAGTGTGAAGTTATACAAAGTAGTGTGAAGTTAATGTGTATCTATATTTGTTTTTATTAAAATAAAAATAAAAATATTTCAATAAGAAAAATGCTCTTTAGGATAATAAAAATAAAAAAAATTAGATTTATTGATTAATATAGTATTTTATGTAAAATAATTAAAATAAAAAAAATATATAATTAAATGTTTAAACTTTATATTCTTATCAATATTTATAATATATGATATCAAGTTCATATATAATAGCTATATATAATAATAAAATGTTTAAATTAAAATATTTAATCTTATATAAGAATGCTCTTACATAATATATATAATTACAATTAACATATATTAAAAAATAAATTAATAAATAAAATGTTTTTATTAAATAAAATGACTCAATATAACATATACCTACTATGTAATTTTTATAACATTCAAATATATAATTTAAAGAATAAAAAATTAGACATTATCTTCTGTACTCTAAAATAAATTTAAACCTAACTTAAACAAATTTCATCCTCCCAATTCGTTGCAGGTTTAAAATAAATCTATACTAGTTAATATTAACCTATTGGAAACGAATCTGAAATCTATACTAGTTAATATTAACCTATTGGAAACGAATCTGAAGTTGATCCTTTGCTCTATTAAACCTCGCACTTCGCTGCTGCAGCCACTCATGGTTATCTTCCCCTCGTCTGCCTCGACATCTTTACCAGTAGAGTCGCTCACGCAGTTACCCATTTTGCTAGGCACTACTCTTTGGAATTGCTTGCCTAATAGTATGTCTGCAGAGTTATCGTTTAAACCCGTTATCGATCAGAAACGATGGATGCTGGAATATATATAGCTCATCATGTCCGTCAATGAGAAATACAGGGGGGGTGGGAACAGATTCAAAGAATATAGCAAGGAAGAGCACATGCCCATGGCCGTCCTTCATTTCCGTCAATGATAAATACAGGTGGGATGGGAACAGATTCAAAGAATATAGTAAGGAAGAGCACATGCCCATCGCTGTCCTTTATAGATTGCCGATAGTTAAATATTTGCCAGGCTTAACGAAAATTGCGGCAATACCTGTCAATATTCTTCAATACTGGATAAACAAATAGGATGAACGTCATTGCCAAGCTGCTGTCCTAATCTTGAAGAGCCATTTCCCGCGGCCCACCTGCAATGATTCCTCCACCTTCTTCAACCAGCCAGGGACCGCAATTTTGTAGTGGAGACTGCAGGTGTAGGATGACGAAACTCTTTTCTTTTTGGAGCTGGGTTGAACACCGAGGCTCGATATTATGTTGTTGCAGGAACTCAATATTTATTGATTCGTCGTTATTTTTATTTTTTAGTTGAATGAGAATAATGTGATGTTACTATTTCATATATACAAAGGAATCATACCAAGAATAATGTAATATTACTATCCAATATACACGGAGGATTACATTACTATGCAATACAGGTGGAGTCGTCATTGGGAAATAAGGTGAGTTAATGAGTCAATTCCAAAAGCAAACGAGGAGGCATTTCTACACTAACCAAACATTTATTTAGCGTCAGAGTAAACATTTCCATTTTATGATTCTTTGTTCATTTTGTACAACTCATTTGGTAAAGTCTGAACTTTGAAGTCGGATGTTAAAACACAAACTGGTAAAATATCAATCATGAAATGCGGACGCTTGGCGTGTTTCATGCCCTTTGAAAATATGAAATTAAATAGGGGAGTTTCATGATAAAGTGTTAAAATATAAATAGACGAGACCAAGGCGTGTTTAATACGCTTTCAAAAAGTAGGCTAGGCGTGTTTCCTACACTCGAAAAATATTCTAAGGCTGAAAAGAATGTGTTGAATTATTTATTCTATACTTTTAGTTAAAAGAAATTTTAATTTTGGAACGGTTGTGATGAATTACCTATATTTTATATTTCATGATTTTATGTTTTATTAAATTAATATGGTATATATTTTTATATATATGATTTTTATAGGGAGATGCAGTCATGTTGGTTAATAATATAGTAGAGGATAAAATAATTTAAAATAAACAAGTTAGGGTAAAATTTATTATAGTGTATTAAATTGGAAAATAGGATAATGGAAAAAAATATAAGTAAAGGATTAGAGTTTTATTTAATCAATAAATAAATATATTTATTTATTCATTTTTTTCGGATTTAGTTTGATTATAGATGATTTTTAGCTTGTAAATAGACTTTGTTACAATACCATGATTTATAACAATGGTCTTATACTATGGATTATCAATATCACATACCTAAAACAATTTCAAGTTATTTGACTCTTTTAACATTCCAAAGCATGAAAAAGCCAAAATATTATATACTTCAATTTAATTTGATCTACTCTCACGTCTAACAATCTTCCACTTAGGCCAAATAAAAGCTTCTATGAATATTTTTTCTCTTTGCTACTACTCATTTCCCAAGATGCCTTTTGTTACATTTGCATGACCCTGGCAAATGTTTGGGTAAACTTATGCTTATCCTTTGGCAACATATTTGTTAACATATCGACTAGATTATCTTTCATTTGTATTTCCTCCAAGTGTAGCATCCCATCATCTAGCAATTGACTAATCTAGTGATTTCTCACTTGAATTTGATTTGTGTTAGACTGATGTGTTTGTTTATTTTTCTAACCAAGTGTAGCATCCCATCATCTAGCAATTGACTAATCTAGTGATTTCTCACTTGAATTTGATTTGTGTTAGATTGATGTGTTTGTTTATTTTTCTAAATGAATGGTGCTCTAACTGTCATAATGTAGAAAATATTTATCTCTCTCTAATCCTATATGCCCTAAAAATTTATATATCTACAACATCTATTTATAGCCTTTTGTGGCAGTTATGTATTCTACTTATGTTGTGAAGAGGGCTATTTTCTTGTACAGTCTAGACACCCAAGACATCGCTTCATGTACAAAATCATATAAATAACCGTTGGTGGACTTTCTATTATCCACATATATAGCCATATTTGCATTTGCATAACCTTTAACAACAACAACATTATTATTACTGAAACATAAACAATAATGACTAGTAATCTCGAGATAATGTTCTAGATCTACGAAAATCCTATATAACCATACCACATTAAGGGTGAAGGGGCAGGAGAGATTGTATATTAGCTTATCAAGTAAAATAATTTCCACCTAGAGCCTTTTCCTGCTACATGGATGAGCCCAATCTATGTTTGTCAGTTAAGGAAGGGTTAGGATTGAGGAACTGCGGAGGAGTATTTTGTAGGATTTAACCCCATACAGAAATTACCTGCATACGAATTCTAAAACACAAAAAATAAACAATGCGAGAGCATAATACATAAAACACATATACACAAAGATTTTCCCCTGGATCCCAAAACCATGACTACCAGCTTGATTTTTCATTATGTTCCTTTGAATGTTACAATACATATTTATACATGCTGAAGCATCCAATACCATGGACCAAAAAACCATCACATCCAAAACCATGGACCGAAAACCATCGCCTCCAAAAAACATGTGCGAAAAACATGCACAAAACCATATGTGGGTCTACCCAACCTAACATAAGGTCCAAAACCAAAATTTTCCAAGGCACTGCGACCCCATAGAGTGGGGTTACGGGTATGCCTCAAACCCCATGTGACAACCCTCTTCTACACAATCAATGCAACGAAGGGGGCCTCTGCCCTCCTCTAACCCCTTGGTTAACTATGTGGGCTAGTCGTGGAAAAAATATAACATAACCCAACAGTCTCCCACTTGTTTTCTTCTTTCCACGGGGGGCCACAAGAGAGCTTAATCATTTTTCCAGCCCTAAAATGTCCATTGTCTCTCTACACCAAGAGAACTTCTCAGAGCTCATAGATTTTGTCAATGCATCTGCAATATTCTTCAATGTTTCCACCTTTACCAGCAACACCTTTTTGTCTTCTATCATATTCCTCACAAAGTGATACTGAACATCAATTTGCTTTGTCTTTGAATGATATACGGGGTTCTTTGCCAAGAAAATTATACTTTGGCTATCATAGTCTATCCTTATAGCTCCCTGTACTAACCCCGTACTTGAACACAATCTCTACAACAAAACTGCTTCCTTGCTTGCATGAGTGGCTGCCATGTATTCTACCTCTGTAGTTGATAGTGCCACTATAGATTATTTGTTACTCATCCAACTGACTGCACCTCCGAATAGGTTAAACACATACCCACTTGTAGATCTTCTCTGACCTAGATCTCCTGCCCAGTATACATCAACAAAGCCACGAATATCCAACATTCTGTCCAATCCTAGTCTTCCTTGGTAGCATAAACCATAATCGTGCAAAGCAAATACCTGAAAACTCACTTCACTGTTGTCTAGAGCTCCTTCCCTGGTTTTGACATAAACCTGCTCAATACTCCCACTACATGTGTAATGTCTAGTCTAGTAAAGACCATTTCATACATTAGGCTATCAGCTGCACTTGCATATGGAACACGGGACATGTCCTCTTCCTCTTCTTGTGTCTTGGGACACTGTTCAACAGATAACCTCACACCTATAGGAATAGGAACCTTCACTGGTTTACTATCCTACATATTAAACCTTTGCAGTATTGTCTCGACATACTTCATCTGGCTTAACCAGAGCTTCCTCTTTTCCCGATCTCTTTTCATTTGCATGCCCAAAATATAGTTTTCAGCACCAAGATCTTTCATGTCGAATTTGGAGGACAATTGGGTCTTCAAATCCTGTATAATTTCTTCGTCATTTCCAACTAGCAACATATCATCCACATATAAGACTAGATAAATAACATGGTCACCAAATAATTTAAAATACACATAGTGATATGCTTTGCTTCTGGTGAAGCCAAGTCCCCGTATAAATGTATCAAATTTCTGATAGCACATCCTTGGTGACCATTTTAACCCATATAGAGACCTCTTTAACTTGCATACCAATTATTTCTTACCGTTCACTGCAAAGCCTTCAGGTTGCTTCATGTATATTTCCTCTTTAGATCCCCGTGAAGAAATGTTGTCTTCACATCCATCTGTTCTACCTCAAAATCAAAATCAGCAGCAATAGATAAAAGTAATTTAATAGAAGTCACCTTGGCAACAGGAGAAAAAATATCACCAAAGTCAATTCTCAGCACCTGGGAATAACCTTTTGCTACCAACCGAGCTTTGTATTTCTCCACCTTTCCTTCTTCATTTCTCTTCTCCTTGAACACCCATTTGCTGCCAATGGTTTTCCTTCCAGTTGGCAACTCCACCAGATCCCAAGCCTCATTTTTGTGCAAAGATGCCATTTCATCAACCATGGCCTCTTTCCAGAGTTTTGCATCCTCTGAATCCACTGCTTCCTACATAGTTCTGGGATCACCATCAGTAACAGACAAAGAAAATTTTCAACATAAAGTAGATGGACTATACCTTTCCGGATGCCTTCTTTCTCGAATTGATCTTCTCACAATTGAAGTTTGCGGCTCTTCATCTTTTGATTCCTCCTCTGTTGTAGAGTCTGATTCTTCCTTCTTTAGCTCAAACTCTATCTTCTCAGGTTCCTTTGGTTGGACTTCACGTTTAATAACATCTTTCACCTCTCTGAACACCACATCTCGGCTATACACAACCTTCCTTATTACTGCGTTCCAAAGATTATAACCCTTTAAACCATCCTTATACCCAGTAAAGATGCACTTTTCAAATTTACTATCCAACTTGGTTCGTTTCTCCTTTAGAACATGTATATATGCATCACATCCAAATACCCTCAAATGTGAAAGAGAGGGTTTCTTATCACTCCATACCTCTTGTGGAGTCCTATCCTCCAACACTAATGAAGGTGACCTGTTGACCAGGCAACATGCAGTATCTACTGCCTCTACCTAGAATTCTTGTCCTAACCTGACACCACTGAGCATACTTCTTGCCCTTTCCATCAACGTCTTGTTCATTCTTTCTTCAACTCCATTTTGCTGAGGTGTATATGGAGTAGTATTTTGTCGTGCTATACCACAATTCTTACAGAATTATTCAAAATCCTTACTGCAAAACTCTCCACCATTATCTATCCTCAGCACCTTTATCTTCTTCTCTGTCTGATTTTCCAAGAGAGCCTTGTTAAAGACTTCATATTTCTTCTTAAGGAAATATATCCATGTATTCCTTGAGAAGTCATCTATAAATGATACATAGTACATGGACTTACCCAGTGATGGAACCTTCACAGGTCCAAACACATCACTGTGCACAAGCTTTGATATTTGTTTCACCCTCTTACTACCAAAGGGGAAACTCACCCGATTCTGCTTCCCATATACACAATTTTCACAGAAATCAAAATCCAGAGAGCTATTACTCATACCTTCTACCATACCTTTACCATGAAGTATTCGAAAGCCCTTCTCTCCAATATGTCCAAGCCTTTCATGCCACAGCATGGTATTTTCTCCAGAGACTATTAGATTTTCTGCTCGACTTTCAGGAACCACAAAACTATTGGAACCATCAATAATAGTGCTACCTTGCAGCTTGTTAATAGTTCCAATTCGAACTCCCCCATCAATACCAGTGCTCCCTGAACCATTTTGCAGGTATCCTTGTTGAACACTATTTTCACACCTGCATCATCCAACTTGCTTGTAGAAATCATATTGCTGGCTAATGTAGGAATGTGCAGAACACCCGGAAGTGTTCTAACCCTTCCATCTTGCAACTTCGACTTTACTTTTCCACGACCAATGATTCTAGCCTTCCTGTCATCCCCCAAGAAGACATCACCACCATCATATTTCTCATACTCACAGAACCACTCTCTATGGGGAGTGAAGTGAAGGGATGCACTTGAGTCAATCAACCATGCCTCATGATCTACATGTGTACTTGAAGAGGCCAAGTACACATCCCCACCTTCATGTAAGGTGGTTTTTGCCTCTACAGAAGGAGCATCATCAGATGCCTTTCCTTTATCAGGAGCTTTAGATTTACAGTCCCTTTTGTAGTGACCTTCCTTTCCGCATTTCCAGCACACCAACTTTACAGGGTTTGCTGGAAATTTAGATGTCCTCTAGATTTTGATCTGCCACTCGATGACTTATTTTTATTTCTGTTCTAAGACCATTCTCATACATACAGGGCATCACCATTTTTGGCTCTCTGTATTTTTTGATCTCATTTCCTCCGTTAGCAAGGATGAGACTACTGCATCAAACTTCAAGGTAGTTGCATTACTACCTATTGCAATAACCAGACTATCCCACGAATCTGGTAGAGAATACAAAAAGCTGATGCACTTATCTCTACCCTGCTGGGGTCTAATCTCTTGGGGTTGTTCAAGGATGATGTGGTGAAGTAGGAGGAGTCGAGGTTCACTTCAAGTCAGTCGACATTAAGAATAATGTCAAATATGGAGGAGATTGGAAGTCTTCTTGGTTCAGTTTCAAGAAGACTAAGGATTGTAAAGTGAAGTTGCAGGGGTGGGGGAAAGGGTGAAAGGGGTATTTCTCCATTGAGGCCGAAATTTTTGAAGTCATGTCCTTGCTCTTTGTGGTGGAGCTTTGGAAGACTGGAGGGGATTCATTGGAATACAATAAGTTCTACAGTGAGGATCTAAAGCCTGGCCTCAAAAACACCGTCTAGACATGGGATGGAAACAAACAATAAATATATATTCATTGTGTATACTACATGATGATTATTCTCTTTAAAATTATTTTTGAGTTAAATGATTGGTTGAATCTGCAACCTACTCTATGTTCATTGTAAATATATTCCTGGCAGAATTGATAGGATTGAGATGTAGGTACTTCTGTCCTTTCATTGTCAATATATTTGTGGTAGTATTAGTAGGATTTAAATGGCAGTTAACCAGGTAATCCTCTTCAAAAACCCTAAGAAGAAAGATCTCAAGTCCAACTATAACTACAATTCTTGTATTATCCTGTCCACTTTATTGCAATCAAACCCCACCCCCTAATGTGTATGTGGTATGTTCTGAGAGAAATGGGAGTATGTGGCCTCATATGCACACTAGGATTCTGTCAGCTTTGTTCATCTCCGAGATTACAATGAGTGGGTACTTCTAAATCAAGAAATTATGTTATTATCCCTTTCTTCTTATGCTTCCACTTGTAACTCTGGTATTGATGTTGAGAAATTTAAGGATGATCAGTCCACCATTTCCTCAAGGACAATGTCTATTACTATATCCATTTTTTGACCAACCATACCTAATTCTATTTCTCCAATTCCTTATGTGTACAAAAACAGATATGAGAGCCAAGAGACTATTGTTGCTTCTCCCATCGTTATAAGAATAATATGTCATTTTATTTTGATAGGACCATACAAGCGTTGCAAGATCCCCAAGACGAGCACAACTCAAGTTCTCTGTTTTAACATAGTTTAGGATGTATCAGAGCCTACAGAGTCATGATTGTTTTTTTATCTTCTATGTTCTCTGCTTCTTGTTCATTCTATTTATTTTGTATATCAAAAATGAATATGATATAGTATGGATGCTAGTTATTTTCATTTGTTTAGTATGACCAACATGAAACATTTGTTTGTGGTTGTTAACTTAGCTCGAAATAGTGTATATTTATACCCTTTTTGTAAAATGTTTCTTAGGATTAAGGTAAAGTTGTTTTGTTTTGAGTTTTCTTCATCAATTTGAGGCAATGCTAAGGCATTGCTCACAGAAATAAGGCTGAATGTTTCCAACAATGTTTATTCATATTAACTTAAATTTATGTTGTGAATTTTCTTCTTTGGTTTAAGGCAATTCTAATGCATTATTCATAGAAATAAGGCTGGATATTCTTATGGGCTGATTGTTTGCACCATCCTTCAATGGTGGAAAATATTTCAAAAAAAAAAATTCAACTAGCTTCCTCTTATTTACCTTTAGCACCATTCAATTCAGATGACCTTCTGCCTAGAAGTGGTAAGTAGGGGATGTATATTCTGCAAAAGTTGTGAAAGCACAATTACAATCATAAGCATGTTAGTGATAGGTCTGAGCTGACCATTGATGACCAAGTTAATTTTAGGTGGCAACCTAACTCAATCGTTACACTACTTGGAAATTCTCTTCCTCCCAATGCTAATAACCTCTTTTATTTGGTGTGTGTGGGTACTTAATGTGCATGTGGTCTCTTATGAGAGAAATGGGAGTATGTGGCCTCATATGCACTCTATGATTCTGTCAACTTTGTTCATCTCCCAAAGTACAATGATTGAGTACTTCATCAAGAAATTATATTATTCGCCCTTGCTCCTTCCACTTCTACTTGTAACTCTAGTATTGATGTTGAGCAATTTGATGATGCTCAGTCCACCATTTCCTCAAGGAAAAACTCTATTACTACATCCTTTGATTGACCAACCACACCCAATTATGTTTCTCCAATTCCTTTTACATACAAAACTAGATATGAGAGCCAGAAGACTATTGTTGCTTTTCCCATCGTTATAAGAATTATATGTCATTTTATTTTGATAGGACCATACAAGCGTTCCAAGATCCCCAAGATGAGCACAACTGAAGTTCTTTGTTGTAGCATAGTTTAGGATGTATCAGAGCCTACAGATTCATGTTTGTATGTTTCTCTTCTATGTCCTCCACTTCTTGTTCATTCTATTTATTTTGTATATCACAAATGAATATGATATACTATGGTTGCTAGCTATTTTCATTTGTTTCGATGGGACAACATGAAACATTTGTTTGTGGTCACATAGAGAGGGATCATAATGTTGGTGCTAGAATCTGGGTCTCATTACTGACTATATAGTATTGTTTCTCAAGTCTTTCCTCTGCCACAGCAGTTTAGGAAGTCTCGATCCCAGAGAATGGTATCATTTTTGTGTCAAATGTCATCAAGAAGAAGGGAATTGGGAGATAATGAGATTGAATTTCAACATCATAAGGATGAGTTAGAGACCATTTATGTGTCTCAGACATGTTGACATGGGAGGAACTGCATTGGCAATATAAGAAAATTCAACAATTGGTAGCCTCCAATTCAGAACATTCTCCATGCTATGATAGCTCAGCAAAGCAATTTCAGTACTTTCAAGTTTTACTGCAGAGATTTATAGAGAATGAGCCCTATGATCAGGGACTCATAAACAAAGCCTATGTCATATGTCAATACCAATTGCCTAATTTTCTTCATGTTCCTGTTGTCAAGGGAGTTCTTGTTGTCAAGGGTAATTAGCATTAATCAAATATTTTATCCTATTATATTCTCAATGTTGTGGGCTTGTACCCATATTCTTTCTTGTTATATCAGATCAAATCCTAATGTCTAATATATATATGTGTGTGTGTGTGTGTGTGTGTGTGTGTGTGTGTGTGTGTGTAGAAGGAGCTTAAGTAGGTGAATAAGAAGACCAGATCCCACCAGAACGAGCAACTTTAGTAACTGCCTCCTAGTTGGCTAGAATCGTGGAGGGTGCTATCCTAACTTTCTAGGATTTCCTCAAGGTAGACAAAGAAAAAATTTCCAAAAAAAATTGACATGTTATGGAGACAGCTAAAGGAAATGTCTTCCACAAGCTTGGCTCTCTTGAAGGTCATTAAAAGTTGCTTGAAAAGGGTGAGTTTAGTAGCAAGAAGAGAGCTAGGTAGGACCATATATTAACTCTTCTTATGTGTACTAGGCTAGTGAAATGGTTCTATTGAAAAAAAGGATAAAATATCCAATTAAGGTCCACTAGGGTAGTCTTACATGTGTTTAGTTCTTTTTATGATGGAAACAAACCAACATTGAGATCACACAACTTCTATCACACACAAAGGAAACATGTTTTAAGCTCCTTTGAGAATGGAAGGAAATCAACTCAGGAAGTCAAACAACTTCACTTACCTATACACTCAAAAGTATTCAGGTCTAATGTGTATACCTCAATGTTGGGAAGAATATCATTAATTCAAACAAATCAATGGTGTATTAAATATTGAATCTTAGTTGTCATGCAACTCTAAATTGAATAAATCAAGTTTGATACACCAATCATCTAGTCTAACTATAGATATTCATGGATCTGCAATATATCAAAGCTGATTTTATATGATTATGTGTTACATTTTGATTAGCTTAAAATAAAATTAAGGCTTCCTTCAAATTAATCAAAACATACAGTGAGAGTGCTTACACTTACACTTTTGTTAATATTATATACTGAGTTTTCTGATTGATTTTCTTTTTTGTGGTGTTGGTCTCTTAATAATATTACCAAAATTGGCTTTGCAGAAAGAGGCTAGACAACAAGAACTCAAAAGAAGACGCAAATGTGTGAGATAGAATATGACATTAGACATCAGCCTGAGGAAGGAGGAAGAAACTGAAATCCTGCTTGTTTTTGTTGATATTAAGATACTATCCCAAGTCTTGAAGATGTCCAGGATCAGTAAATACCATTTACGTTGGTGTGAAGAAAAACTTAATAAACTAGTTGTATCCAAGGGCAAGCTGCATAGAGATTATTCACTTGTGTTTTTCCTATCTTAGAAATGAAGACAATATTGATTCTTCTTGGATCTCAGATTACCAGTTGTTAACATGGATTTGCTATTCTAAGGGAAGGCTAAATCTCCTCCCTTCTAGCTCCAAAAATGTTGATAAAATAGAATATTTGTATCTACTTAGGACTTAGATCCTATAGGATGTAGGATCATGGCACAAAGTAAGCTCTAGAATGTAGGATCATGTCGTAGAGTAAGTTCTTTACCTTAATGTGATCTCGACATAGTGGATGCTCATGTTTTGAAGTTTTAAAACATCCTCAAGGTAAATACCTAGTTGTTTGGAGGATGGATCTTTGATGTTTAAAAATATAGCTGCCCTATATAGAAGTAGAGATGTTGCATTTTGTTGTCAATTTTGTATCAATAGAAGTAGTTCTGTAAGATCAAATGAACACATAGATACTATAGATTAATGTTCAAGTTCCTTGTTTCTTAAATATCATGGGTTGTTAAATTCTATTGCCATTAAATAGAAAACTAGGATCTATATGGATAATAATCTCAAAATTTTCATGCCTTAATAAGAGAAATTATTGTTTGAATGCATATTTTTCGCAAAAATCCAACATCTATATGGATAATAATGTCAAAAAATTGTGGCAAGTTCTAATTCAATGAAATGATCAAAATGTGGTAAAATCGATTTCTCAATAAAGGCTCATGTTACTTGTTATATTGAAAAGTTCACTAGCTAAGGTGAACAAATATATATTTCTTGGGCCAAATGTCAAATACCTAAGTCATGCTCACTTTGCAGATGGTCCCCCTTCCTCACAAGTAAAAGGAGATTGAGTGTTTAAAAAATGTGATGAAATTCCTAGATATCTTTCATATGTTAGGGTGTGAAGATTCCATGGACCAAAACTATGTCATATAGACAATGCTAATTAGCTTCTAAATTAATTAATGTAAGTTGGTTATAGATTCAATTTTGGTAGACCTTTAAATTCTAGGCATCCCTTTCCTTTTAGGCATTGACAAAAGAGTTGTGGAAAGTTCTAATTCCACGAAATGAGGACTATGTGTTAAAATGAATTATGAAGCATATGTTCTCGGTAGTTAGACATCAAATTTATATGAATGCCCTAGATTCTACGCATGTTTATTATTACCTATGTTAGTGTTCCTCGGCCTTGATTTATAGTGTATTGGAAACGATTATGAGATATTTTACAATCTTAAGCCCAATGAATTCCTTATCATATAACAATCACATTTTCCAAGATAAATCAACCTCTCCGATAAATCTTGTATTTTTTGGGTGAATTATGAAGGGGAGGTAGAATCTATCATGCATAATTGCCTGAAATACAGTCTATGTTAGTGTCATCTGATCACATGATGTGTCACCATTGGCATACCACCCAACAAAACTGTATTATGCAAATTGCTGGCAACACTCTACTCAATGTAACCCATATTCAACATTTTTTGTAAAATTTGGCTGATATGAAGAAATGAGTTAGGTATAAATTTGATTTGTCTTATGAAAATGTCACTGACTATCGAGCTCTGTTTTTGTTATGTATGCAGCCTAGATATAGCGAACAGAAATTGATACACATTAAATCTTTTACTAATCCCCTCTGCTTTTGCCTTTGCCCACTTTTCTCTGTCAAACACATGCTTGTCGCAAAAGGAAAGTAATTACTTATGCTTGCAGTCACGTAGTTTTGTATGAGATGATATTCAATTACCGCTATAATAAGTGATGCTCGTCGCGAAGCTCGATTCTATATCCAAACTTTCTACCTAGATTCTAGGAAGAAAGAGTTTACATAGTGGATACCATTTTTCCTTTGAAAATCCTCTAGCCATGATTTCATGTTTTCCTCTTTGGATTCCCTCACCCAGATCTAAATCAACATGAGAGGAACAAACATATATGGATTATATATACATACAAACAGGAGGTAGATTGGTTCTAAATGTTCTCTAGTGATTTCTAGCATATTAAATTTTTCACCATCATGTAGGCTCAATATAGTATCATTCAAGGCCAATATACATCAACCTTAAACAAAAGTACCCACATGTTTCCCATGTAGATTATTAATGTATTAACATGAGGCTTAGGCATCACTGGTGAAGCTACCAACAACATGGAGATGACACCTTTGATGAATAGATGATTAATGAGCTACCTCCTAGCTTTAATGATGAGGAATCATCTATAGTTTAGGGATCTTTGCCTTCTATAACAAAAAAGGAATGGAGGCATGAAATTTTCAATTGAAACTACAAAACTAGTAGTGTTTAATGTCAAGAAAGAAAACCTAATGGAAATGTCATTGGGAAGATAATAATGACATAGGTTATTGGAGAAACATTTTTTTGAGATGACACAAATTAAAACAAAAAAAGGACAAGATGCAATATTTCATGAATCAAGACTCTTACTATAAAGTTTTCAAACATAATGTGAATGAATTTTTCCTTTACTTTCACAATTGCGAGGAATCAATTATGCCACTTATCATTGACTTCTTAAATGATACTATCACGAACAAGGATTATGATGCCAATATTATCATGGTAAAATAACAATTAGAATGCTTAATTTCACAATTGTGAGGAACCAATTGTACCACTTATAATTGACTTCTTAAATGATATTCTCATAACCAAGGATTATGATGCCAATATCATCATGATCAAACAACAATTAGAATGGGAAACTTCATAAGTGGTGAGGAAGATTCAATATTTAGATGGCATCATCACATGGTAAGAGCAATACAATTTTACCCCAACCAATGTACACTTCGTTCTACAAAGTGAAATATATTGGTTTTCCACTAACATTTATTAAACCAAATTTATGAAATGTATTTGAAGACATTGAGTCACTATGGAAAGAGAATGATGGTCACCTAGTTTAGGCTATGGAAATGATTGAGTTAGATAAAATACAATGGTCCAAAAAGATAAAAAATAATACCACTCTTTTATAGTTTCCACATTTTACACTAGTGAAATAAGAATAAGAAGAAACGAGTAACTAAATTAACAATATCATATAACAAATGATGAGGGAGTTTATTAATGTTCCCCTTACTACTAAAGTCTTTCTATTAAGCTTTCCTCATAAAATTAGACCAATTTCTAATGAACAAAAACTACTATCCATTGCACTCTGAATTAAGGTGATATGAGATTACATTGTTATGAAATGTTTGATTTAAATCATTTACTTATGAAAGTTTCAAATTCTTAATGAAGATATTTTTTATAAGTACTTCACTTTGAACATGCCCTGGTTGGAATCTCCCTAAAACACAATATATGATAAAAGAGAAACACCAACAAAGAAACAAAATTGCATAAAATTTTGACTTCTTTCTTCTATGCTATTATTTCTTATGCATTGCATAAAATTTTGACTTATTTCTTCTATGCTATTATCCATTATGCCATTTCCTTACGTCGTTTCCTTTGCAACATGTGTTGTAAATGCTAGTTATAGTACAACCTTCAGATTCTTTAGGTTAGCAAGAAGAATACCTAAAGAAAATATAAGATAAAACAATATATTCTGAAGAGAAAAATATGTGTGCATGAATGACACATAATTTGACAATTCAGTTTGAACTCTCATCACCTAGCAATGGAAGCAAGGAGATTGAAAGATATAAATCAAGAAAACTCTATGCTTCTTTTCCAGGCAAGGAGAAGTTGATGAATTGTACCAAAATGACCATTGATTCCAAAGGTAGCCAATCACGATCTATTTCTTTATTTACTAGGCATTCGTGTTAAGGCTCAACGAAACAATGTTGCAGTAATATTTCTCAATAGTTGTGAAATAAGCATTAATTAGTACTATATGCTCATGATTTGTAAGGCTCAACGAAGCAATATTGTAACATTTCTCAATAGTTGTAAGAGAAGCATTAATTAGTACTATATGCTATTGCCTTACAACATTTACTTTAAAAGATCTCATGGAATTGCTAGTATATGGTTTATAAAATTTTCCTTCAATAATATTATTATTTGATAAATTGTTTCACTTTAACATTCATTATAAAAGTTACCATAATTTTTTCATGTTTTACATTAATATATTAATTAATAGTTAACATAGTTGATTAATAAAATATCTTCATTTTATATTAATTATGAAAATTTGTAATAAAATTTTCAGAATTCCACATTGAGATAATAGGTATAGGCTTCTTTTCTTTAACATGTTTTATCTAAAATAATAAAAAATTTAAAATTTTCTTTTCCATTTTTCTTTCAATTTTCTCCATATTCTCAATGTCAAATACAATTTGAAATGAGTTTTCAATTTTGTCCATGTTGTCAATCTCAAATACAATTTGAAATGAGTTTCAATTCTTACTTCTTGCTTGTTATACATGTAATCGGTATAATATTATCCTTTTAGTAAAATACAATACTTTTTTATTAAAAAGGAAAATTAGAACTTGGAAGAATAAATAAAAAATTTATAGCTTACTAAAGCTAGAATTTTTCTTTTATGCATTTAAAGTTCATGGAACATCACTGTTATTATATAATTTATATATAATTTATATATAGATATTAAAACATTTCACATACTTAAATTATAAAAATATTTCTTAATACACTTTTTTAAAATAAGTGAGGGATACTTTTTGAAACTAATGGAAGGCCTCACAAAAATATAAGTATGATTTCATAGTCTCCATCCTCCCTAGTGTCACCATCTCAATCATGGTCATGCATCAAATTTGTTCTTGGGATTAAAAAAACTTTGTCCATAGGCATATCCTAAATATTCAGCTGTGAGTTATATAAAAGAGTGAGAAGTAGGCTTTTCTTCTTGTGATTGAAATCCATGACTGGTGGAGAGTGTTGAATTAAAGAACCAAACAAGTTTGGTGCATAGAGACTTACTAAAATGATAAGTTGAGAAACGAAAAAGTTCACAATGCAATTATATCTAAAATTGTAACAACTATAATCAATGGTAGGATGCTTGAGGAAATATTTATTAAAATATTTAATTTATTAACATCAATTAACCATAAGAGAAAAATTATAATAAATATAATTTTTAACCTAAATACAATGGTCTTGTTATTCTAAGATGGCATATATGTAATTTTAGTTATTTAATTTCTTGGTTACTTCAATTTCTATATTTAAACTAAGTGGCAAGTTACTAAATATTAAATAAATTTGAAAATTATTTAAAAATAATAAAAATTTATTTGTGGAATATTGAATTATTATTAAAATTTAATTTGTGATGTTAATTTTATTTAATTGAAACTAAGCTTCTCTATATCAATTCGAATGAAACACTGCCAAAAAAATAAAGTCATAAAACATTTTGATTTTCATATTTATTTTTTCATAATGACTTTAATTGATTAGTTATCTCAACTCCATTTTAATTATATTTAAAGTAAATCATAAAATAGGGACATATTACATATTAATTATAGAAACGCTTTCAAATAAATTCCTATCATGATATTTACATTTAAAAAAAAAAATCTCGCTATATATTTAAAAATTTGAAAAATAAAATCAAATACTTAATCGTCTTATCATAAAAAAAATATTGTTTAACCAGATTTTCAATTAAATATAATAATGATTAGCACTATAAATATGAGATATCCTATAAAATGGCATATATCTTGGATTAATAGTGAATTAATACGATAAATATGAGATATCCTCGGAAGAGTATATAATAGTGAATTAATACCATAAATATCAAATATCCTCCGAAGAGCATATCTCTTATATAGCAGCAATATTTTATAATATTTAACTAATATTTATAATATAATGTTAAATACTAAATCTGTAACACTACACGACTAAAGGCTATGTTTTTAATGGTTTATCATATATGTTAAAAATATTATAAGATTTATTATCACTTACTTTAAAAATAATATTTATGGTTTGTTATTACGGTTATTAATTTTATATAAATTTTTAGGATAAGTTTTCATGATAAAATAAAAATTCTCTTACAGGAATATTTCAATTTATTATTATAATTTTTTTTTTCCAAAAACATAAAATTAAACAAATAATTACTTTGTTTATTCATAAATAAACTCTATTCATATTTAATAATAATTAATAATAATTTTTAAAATATAATGGAAAATAAAATTACTCAATCAACATATATAACATTAATTATATATATTATATATTTATTGATATTTATATTTATATTTATATTTATTTTGTATGGTTATATTTGGGTATAATAGTGATGAGGTATATTATATAAAATTTAAGATGATGAAGAAAAGCTCATAAATGATTCATTCTAAACTAAACAAGGACAAAAAATACTTATTTTATTATATAATTTTTGATGTTCCTTAAAAATAAAAAATAAAAAAACTAAATATTATTAAATTTTTTTTATTTTGAAATTACTATTATTTAATTAAAGAATATTAATATTGAGTTATTTCAGATATGTTCTCCATGAATTTCACCGAAATATTTCTTATAAATAATTATGGATCACAGGAGCCTCAATTCAATCATTATCTCAAGTAATTTAATTAGGTGAAATCAAAATTCAAATGCCAACCAATAACATAATAGAATATACTCTAAAATATAATATCTTGATGGAAATCCATAGGAACTACTTCGTCGTCATGGTTAGCTCCAAAGACCATTACTCCGGAGTCCGAAGTAGTATCGTGGGGACTAGCGATTCATGCTGCATGGGCAGCGCTACCATTTCTTTATAGAACAAACGTAGAGAACAATATAGCCGAGCAAACTGCAGGCTCATGCTTCCAAATTGCTTGTTCCACATGGGTAGCGGTGTCATTTTGTTATCGAACAAACGTAAAGAACGTAGCCAAGCAAAGTGCAGGCTTATCCATGCCGTCAAAACCCACAAACTTGTAGATGACAAGGCATATAGTTGTGTCTATAAAGAAGAAGACGTGCAAGGCAAAGTCGACTCCTCGCTTTCCAAGGATAGTGGCGATCTCAGGCGAAGTGCTCAAGCCCAACATAACAACCTAGGCTGGATTTAGCCTACTTCTTTGGGTTTCTTGGGCAGCTAAGCTAGATTTATATATAACACGATTTATTTATTTTTATATTTTTAAATAGATTTTCTACAAATTTATTCGATATTTTAACTTATTTAATAGTAGAACAGTAGTTTAAAAATCCCATAAATTCAGATATTTTTTTGGTTTTTAAAACTATGTGAATCAAAACAGGTTTTGTAAAAATCCATGGAATTCAGAATTAGTATATATTTGTTAATGTAATATGTGACAGAATTTTTGTCCAGAAGTAATTAATTTATTACAAAAATAGAAATATAATTACTTTAAAAGATTAATCTTAATTTTAATGTTATAGGTATACGTGTGATAATATTGTAAAATATGTACTTAAATTCTTAATTAATTATTGAATTTTAATCAGAATGTAATAAAGGACTGATTGCTAAAATAAAAGCTGGAATAAATATAAAATATGACCATCACTTAAATCTTAATTATTTACTTATTTTGGTATTTCAATTTTTCTATTTTCCGTCGAAACAAATCCGTATGCATTCTGCCAATCGCTTAAAATTCCGTTTTATCTTTAACATTATGTTCGCTTTTAAGAAACACCTTAATGGGAACTTCACTCTTAATCGAATCGCGCTCACACTTTTATATGAAAAAAAGTCTACGAAAGACAAACCTTTTGCATGATACATTATTAAAAGAAGCAGTTGTCTATAACGCGATTTTTTAAAAGTTTTTCGGTGGGTTTTTCCGATCAAAATTTGGTAGCAATTTATTCGAATCATAAGTTTGATAGCTAGTTTCTGCACAATCAAAACGTTCCAGAGGTTGTTCACGGTGCTGAATCCAAATATGCAGTTAAAAAACCATTTTAACTGCAACAAATCAAAATTTAGCCTCAATTTCTTCCGCCGGATTCCGTCGCCGAAATTTCCAAAAAGTCTCAATATAAACAACTCCTTAAAAGAATTGTTTCGATCACTATCTTTCAGACCTTTCACGTCCTTAAGATTCCATTGGGGGTTCTGAACCATAAGCCAGCTCGATGGCAGGCCAGGAATACACCATTGTTTGCCCGAACAATTCAAAACATTTGGCTCGAAAGGACCATAAAATTTCTCAACAACGTGCACTTACAACAATGGCTAAAAATCCGTGGGCAGTTTTTAAAACCTCAAGAAAATATGATGGCGGCGAGCTATCCCCATGGACTTCGGCAAAAGATTGTCCCAAATAATGTCATAACTACCGAAATAGAGACAAGAAAACTCAGCGGAGATAAGGTTATGAGCATAGGTTATCTATTTCTGGATAAAGAGTGTTGGAGAATTTAATTCCAACCACTTGTTAGGTGTCAAAACCGTTCACCTAAGTTTTAGTGTTCTACTTCGTCCAATTTAGTCCTAATTTTTAGTGTTCCACTTCGTGTTGGAGAATTTAATTCCAACCACTTGTTAGGTGTCAAAAGCTTTCACCTAAGTTTTAGTGTTTTACGTCGTCCAGTTTAGTCCTAAGTTTTAGTGTTC